>OU015472.1:7010863-7067176 GCA_907164805.1 Brachyptera putata
ATAGAGGACTTTCTACAACCATCAAATGTAGATGATTTCAAGTGATTATTTTTTTATTCGATTTTTTCTAGAGCAATTGATTGTGCATTTAAACTTTGAGGTGATCAGAAAACCAACAACTTTGAAATTTACTTTTCAAAAACCAAAAAAGACCGCAAATCTATTCCGAAAGCGTACATGTATGCTTAATGTATTCATGATGCTAAATCAAGCTGCATACATTATTACGTGACATATTATTCATGGATTATATGTAATATTGCTAAACTATGCATGTGTGATTTTCTGTTCAATATTTTATAGTTGAAAACTTGGAAAACTGGAGTGTTTTTTCTAGATATAAAGTTTCCATCAAGTTTCAAAATCTTGCTATAGTCTTTGAAAAGTTGTTCTCCTCCATATAAATGCAAAACAATTCTGTTTAATATAGAGAACCTTCTGAGGGAGGCAGCTATACCTTGTGTATTGCCGTTACACTCGTGTGTGGGTAGAAACTGAAAGAAAATTCTAGAATCCAAATTCTAAGAATTCGAAAGCGACTTGAAACAAAATTGTGTTATCATTTCATAATGTTATATAATATTCATAAATCTTGAACTCTCATTGTATATGAAATGTCTATTTTGAGATTGAGTTCTTGCAAGGCTCATGAGTTAAGCGTATAATGAAGGGAAATTACATCGAAGCATAATTGTTTACATGTTTAACAATTGTTTATTATTTTAATGAGAATTTGTTTTATTTATTTATATTGGGTTCAACGATGCACTGCTTGGATGACTAGACCAATTGCCGTTATAATGTTTCTACCACTGAGGAGAGTGGATTAATCGCTAGCGCACTGAACTGTCATTCAGGAGACTGGGGCAGGATTCGCTTTCCAATGGTAAAGTTGATTTGGTGTTTATGATAACTTTCGAAAGGTACAAGATATCACAATTCTAATTAAGGGAAAACATACATTTTAATACCTTCAAGATAGTATATGGTATAACTACTCAACTCTTGTCGCCTAACGTTTACAAATGTCTGTCAATACAGCTAAAATAACGTTACACCTTCAGCTGTAAACGTTTAGCAATGCTTAATAAGTCGGAAAATTCTCATTGCATCATATTGAAGGTATTAAACACATGTGTGTTTATCCCGTGTAAGAATGTTGATATCTCATACCGTTCTAAATTCATCACAAAAACCTAAATTTCGTAAGTCGACTCCCGTGGACTCTTCAAGTGAATACTGGGATGATTCCCAAGAAGCAGGCTATAGGAGTCTTCTTCCCGATGTTTAGAACAAATATCGAAATAACTATGTCATCTTCTTGTTTTCTCATTTATCATCCACCGCGCCAATAGATCTAATTTATCATTACAGTGGTTGTTGAATTAGTGGTCGTTGAATTAGTGTCATTATATGGTCGTGAATTATGGTTAATTGGGGGTCGTTGATAGTTAGTGGTCTTTGAATTAGTGTGATTAGAGGTCGTTGAATTAGTGGTCGTTGAATTGTGGCGTTGAATTGGGTTCGTTTGAATTAGTAGTGTCTTTGAATAGTGTCGTTGAATTAGAGGTCGTTGATAGTTGAATTAGTGGCGTTGAATTAAGGTCGTTAATAATTAGTGGTCTTTGAATTGGTTGTGAATTGGTGGTCGTTGAATTAGTGGTCTTTGAATTAGTGGTCGTTGAATTGAGGTCTTGATTGTGGCGTTGATTAAGTTAGTAGCTAATAGGTTGTTGAATTGGCGTTGATTATGTGCATATTGAAGTTTTGAATAGAGGCTTTGACTATGTCGTTGAATTGGCTTTAATTATGTGTTGAAATTAGTGGTAATTAGATTAGGGACGTTAATAGTGTCTTGAATTAGTGCGTTGATTGTGGTCCTTGAATTAGAGGTCTTAAATAGGTCGAATAGTGGTTGTTGAATTAGTGGTCGTTGAATTAGTGGTCGTTGAATTAGTGGTCGTTGAATTAGTGGTCGTTGAATTAGTGGTCGTTGAATTAGTGGTCGTTGAATTAGTGGTCGTTGAATTAGTGGTCATTGAGTTAGTGGTCGTTGAATTAGTGGTCGTTGAATTAGTGGTCGTTGAATTAGTGGACGTTGAATTAGTGGTCGTTGAATTAGTGGTCGTTGAATATAGATATATTCAACTTTTGTCGTGGCTGTACTTCACTTGTAAAATGACACGGCGTGAAATTCAGTAACCCGAAAACTGATCGCAATGCGCATAAAATGTGACATTTTGAATGTATAAAAAACGATAAGTTGCTAACCACCCGGGCTGGCTTCATATATAAAGCCTTTTAAGAAGTTAAAAAAAGATTCGCGAGTATCGATCTTAGATATCTCGCGCTGTCGCGACTCCCACGAGAAAAACCGCAGTCGAAACCACGTGTGTGTCTTCGCGGCGCTGGCTTCACGTTGATCTGATGGAGTGAGGATTGTGCTCACAGTCGACGTTTCGTTGCGGCAATAAGTGGCAGAATGTTGCAATATGTTGCAGAATGTTGCAATATGTTGCAGAATGTTGCGGAATGTTGCAATATGTTGCAGAATGATGCAGAATGTTGGTCTTGTGGCACAGTCTTGCAGTGGAGCACGAGATGATGATGGGTTGCGGCAATATGTGGAGAATGTTGCAGAATGTTGCAATGTGTTGAGAATGTTGGTCTTGCAGTGGAACAAGAGATGGTAAATGACGGATTGACATGAATGACTTCATTGAAAGTGTAGATAATAACAATACTGCTGCCTACTTACTTGAGTTTACAAAAATTTACAACAACTTTCTGATTAACCACCAGTAGGCTATATTGCATATAAAAATAGAGAAATTCATCTTTACTATTTTTTTACTTCATCACGAACAAGTAGCCTATATTTGAATAGAAGTTTAACAAACCCAAGATAT
The DNA here is from genome assembly GCA_907164805.1 of Brachyptera putata. NCBI lineage: Eukaryota > Metazoa > Arthropoda > Insecta > Plecoptera > Taeniopterygidae > Brachyptera > Brachyptera putata. Next base: position 7,013,773 of record OU015472.1, read on the forward strand.
TTGTATGCTCTTTAATTATTATGATATTCTATTATAAGATGATACGTCAATAAATATCAAGAATGTGATGAAATTTATTGACGTATTATCTTAAAACTGATCGAATTCACAGAAATAGAATGTCATATTAATTAAAGAGCATGAAATTATCTTGGGTTTGATATACTTTTCATTCAAATACACTTATTCGTGATAAAGAAAAAAATAGTAAAGATGAATTTCGCTATTTTTATTAGCACCGTACATATAGGCCTACCAACTTAGAACTGTTCATACCATCATATCATATATATATATATATATATATATATATATATATATATATATATATTCTTTTTTTTTCTTATATAATTATTTATATACCGGTACACTGTGTCGTGTTAGAAAGATTTCCTACAAACAATCTGTTAATAAAAACACTGACGCGTATCTTAAATATTCGATCAACCAAACTTACGTGAGAAAATAATAATATATGATTCGAAAAAAAAGTGTTGAAATAAGTAAGGAAAACAAGAAATAAAATAACATTATAGATTTCGTACCTCGATTAGTACTCGGGTTTTATGTGAAATTCAATGTTGAGCGTAATTTTTCCCATGATAGAAATAAAAACTAACACTATTGTGGTTTTAAAATGTAATATATCCTCTTTGAGAAAACTAGCTGCTAATAAACTCAGGAATGTACCTCGTATTTTCTATACATATATATTATGTTATAAACACTTTAAACCTATTCTCTTCGATGCCAAATGACTTTGAAATGCAGTAAAATATTATTATACGAATTTTTCAAAATTGACGTTGATTTTCAATAAGATTAAACGATATACGATGGTATTTAATGGCCAATTACATCTACAACAATACAAACCTGTTTAGTATAATGCTGTACGTGCAAGAAGGGACCAAGTTCCTCAACTTCTTATACATACAATAAATTATATTTTATAGAAATAAGTTTTTAATTGTGGAGGAAAAAGTATTTCGTATTTCAAAAGCTTTATGAATAAGTTAGCACGACGATGGAGTGAGTAATTAAAAGATGTTCGGAAATTATATTCGACTTTAACATCATGAAGAAGAAAGTTAGGAGCATTAATATCATAATTTATACTTGGAATAATAAGTTTCATAGGCAAGTTAACAAGGAAGGGATTTTTTCAACTTGAAAGAAATATAAATTAATAATTTTAAGTCCGTACTTGAACAGTTGTTTTGTTAGTTGAGCTTTTTTTCTCTATAAGCTTTAACAGGCATTTTTTTATATTTACGGACTATATGTATGATATTATGACGCTAATACTTTTCAATTCAATTGACTGTTTATTCTCGCATTTTAACTACGTTTAAAATTTTACAATTAATATGGCTGGAATAAAAATACCAAGAATTCTAACTTTACGTATAAGAAATATTCAACATGCAAGAAACTCAGTTGTATTTGAATATATAGCCCTGACGAAGATAGGTATACAATCCGTTGGTGAATAAAAATATTTATATTTTAATCACCCCATTACTTGGTTTGATTCCTAAATCATTATGAATTGAACCACTACTGATATTGCTGATATTTATTTTTTTCAATTCTGTTGTGTATTGCGAACCTGCAGCTTTTCTGGTGTAACTATAATTAACATGCTTTCTGTAGATTGTATCGAGTTGACTAGTGCTGGTTGTTTTCTGTGGGGTGATGGTAACCATGGTCACCGAGCTCAACCAAACTTGATGATTCACTGCCATCTGTAGTGAAAAAGTTGCGCGTACGCTGCTAGCGGTAAAGGGTGGCACTTATGAAAAGTTATAAACTAAACCGCATGCATTTTTGGTATAAAGTTTGCAATACTTCTAAATGAAACATTTTTGATAAATGTCATTTTGGCGATATCTCAACAATGACTTTTATTAAAATGTATGATTGTTGAGATTTTGTTTAGCTTTTCGTCAGCCATATTGCCATTTAGAAAGACATTATCTTGTTGATTTAAGTTACTTTTCGTGTGTCATCCTAGCCAAATTTTCAACCAGAAAAACAAAGCACTTCAGCCGTCCTCCTTGGCTCAATTAACTAAGGCACTACGTCGGAAATTAAAGTCACCATTGGGCATGGGTTCGAGTGCCGCATAAGGCACGTTTTCGTGAACGTTCTCTCACACCCCATCAGCCACCACATCAGTTTCATTATTATTCGTACCCCCAAATAGCTTAGCTGTTGGTGGGGTCGGTAAACAAACAATAATAAATCAATCAAACCGCTTTTCAACATAAAACTGTTTATACTTTGTTATATAAATGTAGTAAATCTACTTGGTAAAAGATTTAATATATAAATAAATATATATGAATAATAAAGATTATAATACCATAACATCAAAATAAATATATCATCCTCACATCCTCTTGCGCTAACAGTACCAACTGCATCATTAAAGCCGAACCAGCTAAGAATGTAATAATAATACCCTGGAATAACATGTCATGTTAGTGTTAGTTGACAATGGTGCTAGATTAAAGCTACAATGACGCGAGTGCCAGAAGTTATGGAACGAACATTACTCACTTTGTTTTCTTTTCAACCAACTTTAAGAGTCCATGGGAGTCGATGAAGCGTTGTGATAGTTTTTGAACGGTGTGAGATATCGAAATTCTGAAAATGAGGAAACTTAGATATTTCAATACATTCAAGAAAAAGTATAAGTAATAATTGTTAATCTCAAATTGCACAATTGTATGGCTGAAAATATATATTTTTTAACTGTATACTTCTGATAATTAGTTGATATGAGATAAATAGTTATTACTTACACCGTATTGAAGGTATTGAACATATCTTTGTTTCCTATTTCCAGACGTTCGATATCTCATACCTTTTAAAAGTTAACAAAAAGAAAATACGTATTTTTTAACTGTATACGAGGTGATTAGAGATAAATATAGTTATTACTTACTCCATCTTAAAGGTATTGAACATATTTTTTCTTTTTTCCGTTTAAAAGTTATCACCAAAATCAGATATTTCACTAAATCGCCTTCCACGGACTCTTAATATCCGGGTGCTTTGCATGACGTCATAAACTGAGGATAATACTTGGTATTGTAGCGTCTCGAGGAATAATATGTGATGATAAATAAACTATGATAATTCTTTAGAATTAATACTAGAGAGATGTTTGTTTAAGCTGGATAATATATTGTTACAAGTCTCCAGCTTACATGCGATGAATTATTTGTACAACTAATGAAAATGGCTGGGTTAGTGTGTAGGGAAATCTTTTAATATATTAATGGTGGGGAATAATTGAAGATTTTTTTTTATTTATATTTTGTTTTATGACGTAAGGTACTGGTGATTAAGATATATTTGCGGCGGTGAATGATGAACGAGATGATCTAGGAGCTTCTCAACTTTCGAAACTTTTCCGAAAGAGTTTTCTTCACATCGTTTTTTTCCCGCTTTTCACCTCTTGACGAATACGTGAAGAAAAGTCGAAGTTTGCAACTAATAATTCAAATAATGAACACAACATTTGTATACCTCTGAGAAATCATTGAGTTTATTATTTAAATAATATTAGTTGCAAACTTTGACTTTTCTTCACGCATTCGTCAAGAGGTGAAAAGCGGGAAAAAACGATGTGAGGAAAACTCTCGGAAAAGTTTCGAAAGTTTTGAAGCTCCTGGAAAATGTGGAAACTCTGTTGTGGAAATGTTAAGCGTTTGGAATAGAATAATGAAATACTCGTCAGTCTGAAATTAACCCAGATTATACTTCACATTATATTAGAATATATTATATGCTTGTATACACGACAGAAGAGGTTATTTACCAACGTAACAAACACAAATAACGCCGTCATGTTGGTATAGTTGTGCTATTTGATTGAAAAAATGAAATTTTCACAGAGTGTCAACATTGTTCTAGTTCATATTTCTAACAAATTTAAAGAAATGGTCGTTTCCAAAGAAATGCAGTATTATATATCCATATCCTTAATTGGGGAACAATTATTTTGTATCAAGTTTAGATGTTATTGAAAAAAAAATGTGATGTCAATTATTATGTTTAAAGTTTGAGAATGAAAACCAACCGGCGTAACGAGAAAGTTATAAGGATCACTTTGTAGTTTTAAAATCAAAGTGTATATATAGCTTTCTAGTACATTTCTAAAATATATCTCGCTCATCTCTATGCATATGCTGTGTTTTCCTAGTTTAGTTGTTACACGATTTTTTTTTCATGAATTCTAATAAATTATAATGTGGTTACTGAATGTTAATTAAAACCGCAACCGATGGGCAAAGTTTTTCGACTTCGAATCTGTAAATAATAATAATAAATATTCTGCCAGCCACTTATTATAACATCGGCGTCTGACAACACAAGACATACTAATAATCTCGCCAAAAACCTCGCCTTGCAAGCTAAGACTGGGTCTAACATCTCACACGTTTTTACCACCCAAAGCCCTCTTGAATTAATATCTGCCTTGATTAGAACCACTAGTTATTAATTCATGTCGTCAGCTGCGCGTGCGCACCACTGTCTCTGTGATACTCGGAGTCAATAAACAGTCGAAAGTGGAATGCTGTTTATTTTAATCATAGGAGGGGTAAGGGGGGGGGGGATAAAAGCAGAAACCAATGGGAGAACGTGTTTGCGAACTGGTCGAAGGAGGAGGAAAATATGTGACTAGAAATAATGTTTTTCTCACAGCCTTCTTCATTCAGATCATTCTGTTCTGAAAAAAGACGCTTTTATCCAATTCAGAAGGCTGTGGTTTTTCTTTTAGTCAATAAAATGGTTATTGTTGTACGGGCTAGACGTAGTTGCGCGGGGAGATATTTGATTATTATTAGACGTCTGTTGACACTGAGCGGCTGTGAAATCGACGGGTAACAATTTCGTGTACAGAAATAACGCGTGCACATATGTCGAGTATGGAAGGACCACAGCCTTCTTTATTCAGATCATTCTGTACTTATCCAATCAAGAAGGCTGTGGGAAGGACAAAATGGTCAATGATTGGTTGAATATTTGGAAGATATCGCATGAGACATTGTAATATTCACTTCTTTGTGTTTTGGAATATGTCATTATTTGAATAAATAATATACTTATTTCACTTGAAATGAAGGAAAGTTGATTTCCCATGAGGAAACTAATCAAGGACCCGTTGAAATACGTAAGAAGTTTTATACTCACTTTTAATGTCAATTTTGGAAAGAACTGTCACTCTGTCAGAAGGTCAATTTCCGTTTTCAGCAAGGAATGCTTTTAAAAATACTTCTCAAAAGATTAACAATTTAGACAAAATAGCTGAAGTGGATTTTGTTGGAACAGTAAATAAGACTGACTAAAAGTGTCAATTTTGAAGCACAATCTAATCTATTTTTATCAAGAAATTCTTTTAAAAAAAATACTGTTCAATTGATAGATTTTTTCTTTGAATTTCAAAGTGGATTTTAGTGGAAACAAAAATAAATGATAACCATTCTCAAAATAACAGAAGACATTTTATAATGTTAATTGTCAAAATACCTCTTTGTAGTTATAGTCTCTTGATACCACATGGCCGTGTATTCTGAGCTTAGCCTGTAATCCCGCCTCTGACCTGCCCTCTAGGTCCTTAATACCCGGTCCTTAATTAAATGCATGGCTTCTCATTCAAAGGGTTCATAATCCTTTTGTCTAGCCATTTATAATTAACTATCTCATACATCATAAATGAGATAATAGCCGTACTATTTATTGACATTCAGTGCAATTTTCGTTCACGTACCAGTGATTTATGAAACTAAGCATTTTAAGCTAATGGATTTTGAGTTTTTTTTTTATTAAAAAACTTCGAGAAATGAACATTCTTACACTTTGTTTTCACTTTTCTTTTTTCCTTTTCATTTGTTTGGTTGTTTTGGGTGATTTCTCCTCGTATCAAACCTTTTACACTTATTCCTGTAGTAGATGACCTTCTTTTGTAGACACCATAGTAATGATTTATTTAGCAGTTTTTGCTATCAGACAATAGGTTACAAAACAAGGTACAAAAAAATATATAATATAGTAAGAGCCAGTCTTTACTCTTAGTTAGTATTAATAAGCTAACTATTAGTTAAGGTACAAAAATAATGCATAATCAAGAGTGATAATAAGTTGATCCACTTAGAGCCGGTTGTACCAAGTGATGGTTAGTGAATTAAGCAAAAATTAGCAAATTAACTTGTTATCACCCTTGGATACATGCTATTTTTGTACCATAAGTAATGATCAACTAATTAATATTTAATCATCAGTTGGTACAATCGGCTCTAACTATTGCCTAATCCACGTACAATAAGTTGCTGAAACCAGAACTAAGATACATAACTTCACAATATTTAAAAAACTGGATAACTTCATAACTTCATTACACATGAAGTATACAAGTTACATGTACAAGTATAAGAGATTTTGCCCTTGATAAACCGCGACTGACGTTTGTTTGTTTGTTACAGATACACGAAGACGGTTGTCGCGGCCAGCCTGAGCGCTCAGAAGTACAATCCCGAGCTGGCGTGGACTCAACACAGCCCCGACGCACGGATAGCACAGCTCAGCGATAAACTCAGGCACATTAGACAGGTACGCATCGCGACACTACTTTTCTTTAGTTGAAATAGAATATCAATAAAAAAGTTTATTAGAGAGAATGTCAATTTATTCGACGGCTGTCCGCAAAGCGGGATACCAAGAATCAGCGTAATAAAATCAAAACATATAAGTACAATGCTTTTACAAAGTGATACAAAATTGATTACAAAAAATCCTGAAATATTGTGAAACTATTGTAATTAAGGGTTATAACAAAAGTATGGAAATGAAAGAAGGTATTGAAGAAAGGAGGTATTATTAAGATTATTAAAAATATTGAAGTTATTTGAAAGAAATATTGGTTGAATTTTAATCACTGTCGCTAGAGCTGTTGCCAATCAGGCACAGTATAACAGTATGAAATATAAATGTTATAATAAATGATAATCAAGTTGAATTGAAACTAGAAGAAAATCATTTATTCATGAGGGCTGTCCATCTTGACGATGAATGAGTATACAATAAATTTCAATTTCCAAAAGTAAAAACGAGTAATGCAATAATTGTGGGATTTAAAAAGTAATTACATGAAAAAATATACTTTTTTAGAATGAAGAAATTTGGTGGTGAATGAAGATCAAATAATTATATACGAGAAATTTTGGTGAAGTGATAAAAACAATCTGTTGTGATGAAAACAAATGAAATAATATTGCGAGTTCTGATTCGAACACATTTGACGTGCTTTTGTAAATAATGTTTCTCAAATTTCCTCAAATATGACTTCTGAGCAATTATTAATGGGATTTTCATACAATTTTCACCAAATGTGTCAAGTCCTATTCACTATTCAGTATTAAAAAATCTGAGACTTTTCTGATCAACACACCATTAGGTGAATAAATTGTAATCTTATTATAATAATACATTATTTCTAGTCGTAACGCTCCTCGAGTTATTAACTCGTGACTCGTAATAATATCAAAACAGAAACTTTATTGCTCTGTGATGATGTTCTAGAAGCAGTAAGTTTGATTAACTTCTCGTAGAGTATTCCCACGGTCAGCCGTCACATTGGTGCGAAGTCGTCACATCACAGTTTACGATCGACTGTTTAGTTTATATGACTCCACAACAGTTGGCAGTGAAATAACCCTTACCAGTATTAATCTAATCCAGTCAACTCTAGAATGAAAAATAAAAATGTTTAGTGCATTTGAATTTTTAATTACTCTAAATTGAAATGACTCAGAAATACGTCTGAAATAAGTAGCTCGAAATACTTGTAATAGTTTAGGGGTAAATACTTTCTGTTGTATTTTATGGTGAACATGATAACTATTTTAAAACCCAGATATAAAAAAAAACAATCAAGTTCAACTTCCATTGGGTTTATGTATGTCTGAAAAAATACATTATTGGATGAGCGATGGCAAAAACATTCATTTTGTCCAAATCGGGTTTTTCCGTGTTCGGTTTTCTGTCGTACTGTCTGCTCCACAGCTCTGCATAACTTATCTTCTAATTTGGAACTGTTCAGTTTCCGGTAACAATAAAGCGCTAGATTCATAGAAATTAATCGTCGACAGTAGAAACTGAAGTCAGGTTGGGCGTGGGTTCGAGTTCCTCATAAGGCATGTGTTTTTGTAAACGTCCTTTCACCAGTCCTATCATCACGTCATCGTTTCACTGTCACCCGCTCATTCGTACCCCCGTATAACCTAGCTGATGGTGGAGTCGTTGAACAGCATTAAAATTGAATAAAAATTAATTAATGAAATTTTGAAAATACCAATAAGTAAATCACGTCGAAAAAAAAGTGAAAAATATTTCTACCCGAATAAATAAAATTTCGAGATATTCTAAGGACAACCATGGCGGACATATTCAACAAATTTAATAAACTCATCTGTATACAATCGTGCGATGCTCATTTCGTTCCGTTTGTCCAGGTTGTGCTTAGCCAGCTGACTCAGGCGCCCGAGTCCGACTCGTACCTGGCCGAGGGGGAAGAAGGGAGCGGCAGCGGACACCAGCCCGTCACGTCGTGGCAAGGCGGAGACGATGACGACGCAGATCACAGCGACTGGAGCGAGGGGTCTGGATCGGGTGACGACGGCCTTCATAAGCCAGGTACGTTCTCTATTATTTTATATTCACGGTTTGATCTATTGTATCGACGTGGGCTGATATAGCATATAACGTAATAGCATAATTGACACACGTATATTGTTAGAAAATGTGTTGTTCAGCTGTATAAGCGTGATAATTATACAATATGAGATAAGTAGTTCTTACACCATTTCGAAAGTATTTAAAATATATGTGTATCATTTTCATTAGAATTTCGATACCTCATACCGTTCAAAACTTATCACCAAAAAACTGATATTCCGCTGAATCAACTCCCATGGACTCTTAAGTAGGGTTAACGTCAACACTTGACTTACACGTTCTTTTCATTTGCAGCTATCGACCAGGATGGCAAGCCCATCGAGCGCACGGAAACGAAAAAGCCCGCCGCGAAAGGAGACGTCAACTCCATCTCGGCCAGCTGTTCGCTCCACGCCACATTCAGCGTCGCGATCACCGTCTTAATCACGGGTTTGTGCGTCCTTCGGAACGGATAAGACACCGCTAACGCTTGACCATCGAGTTGTTTACGCCACGCAGCACAATGCCGTCACGACGAAACGACGATAGAAATGTTTGAAAAAGGAACAATAAAAAGAAAACCTAGAGAATGAATTTTAAATGAAATGACCCGTTAACGTTGCCATTGGTTGTATTTTGATTGATTGCGTTTGAAATTTACAACCATACCAAGGCATTGAGAGACAATTAGAGCAATAAATTAAATGATATTTTCAAGCCACTTTGCTTTAAGGTATTTAATCGGCTCTAAAGAGAATGGCACTTTGACGAATACTGCTACCAACAATTATTATAAAAACCAGTGAAATTATGCGTTATAAATATAACAAGAATCAATGCGGTTAATCATATAACAATACTTTAGCTTTAGCTTGGATTATTGCAATACTATCAAGAACAGATTTCAATGACACAGCTTGTCTCTAGTAAGGTTATCACGGCGTCGTACCTCCTGCTTCTGCAACGACCCAATAGATGTCACTACAAACAAGACTTCTATTCGCTACAGGATCAGTATTCTGCGTAGAATAACTGGAAAGACGTATGGTTTAATCAGAATGTTGGTCGACCGTTGAACGTTGGAACTCAGCCGAGCAAACCTATCGGAGAACAAGCTGTTGATACCGGCAGTCACCTAAGCGCAACACGAGTCTATATTCTCTCAATTGCATATGTAAATGATGGGTATGAATGAATCTGTTAAATGTTTGTTAGTTATGGATGATTTAGTAATTAATAATAATTTAGGAAGAAAAGAAGTGAAAGTAATTGCGTGCCGGTACAGACTACACAATGTAATACTATCTAACACTAAGGAAACTTCAATCATGTGAAAAAGTGCAACACTTTTTTAGATTATTTGAAATAGCATAACAGAAATACATAGCTTCAAGTGAAATATTGCAAACTAAACGATGAAATAATAACTGTATGAAGTAAATTTAAATTCGGCGCCGAGATCAGTTTTTATTTCGTTAATCAAATCCGTTGTCATTACACATTTTCAGATGTACCGTACTTCTTTAATGACTTACGATTAAGTATGATTCGCAAAGAAGTAAAGTATACATAGTTTTACAATCCATATTATTTATATAACGTTTAATTAATCAAAAACCTAAAAATAGTAGTCAAATCAAACTACGATGCGAGCACTTTTGTTGAATGAGTATTTCAGTGAATGACTGAGTCTAGTTAATGAACGTAACTTCTAAACTGTGTGATTTATCAGCAGCGTGTTGGTAGAAATTACTCCAGAATGTCCAAAATTACGTTTTCGCTTCCGTCTTACGCTGCTCTTTGTTTTTGTTAAATTCTACGATTTGAATTAATTGAAATATTAATATGAAATGTCTGTGATTAAGTAGGATTTAAAACAAATGTAAGTGTAAAGAAAAACCTGGAAGGCTGGATTGACATTGTCCTTGACCGAGTCAAGTTAAGCGAATTAATTTGTACATTTTGTGTTGATGTGTGTAAAAAAAGAAACATTCTTATCATTATATAATATTATAATACTAATATTTATAAATTATGCTTAGCGCTTAAAAAGTTGAAAATAATGATTAAAATTAACTATTTAGAAATATTATATAAATATATATATTTTCCAATCTTGAGAGGTGTATCACCATTAATTTATTAATATTATTGTCGCGAAAAATGTAAAATTTCCTTGCTGTTGTACTTTCTTAGTAAACTGTTCTTTCGTGAAATTAACTTTTAAACGTGATCAGAGTTTATATATATTATTACAGAGAAGTACGTAGAAAATGTTTGAAAAAAAAATAATACAGTGTAGCCCATTATTATGTATCAAAAATATAACATATGAATGTTATGGAATATTGTAGAATGTTCGTACGGTAATTGCAACTTGCAACAGCGTTATTGAGTAGAGAATAAATGAGACGTAAGTCGGACTACGTGTGACTTGTAGTTGTATGCAATTCTTTTAGTATGTCGTCAGGAAACAATCATCGTCTGCTGGCCAGTTTCAAAACGCTGACCGTTCAACGCACTGTTTGTCAAACGTTACGAGAGGCAAAACATTTGTAATATTTATAGGCATGAAGTTAGAAAGAGGTAACGCTTTGTGGTAGTTGATATTTTATATAAAAAAGTGAGTGTGACATTACCGTTTCTAGATTGTGAATATAAAATGTCATACTCTATTAATTATAGAAACATGAAACTGCCGTGTACCAGTTGAACTGCATGTAGTTACGGTACAAAGTCCAGTCCGCGAGAATGGCTCACAATACGAAGTAGGCTTTAGGAATGACTTAACGTGTGCTGAAAAATGTTATATCAAATATTAAAACAATGAAAATACTGTTGAATATTCTGGAAAACCAGTAATACACGACATGGATACAAAGAACGTAAATATATTTGGGACGACCTAGTTTCTAATCAACGATGCTTTCTCATCCAAGTTTGTAAACGCTATCGTCCGTAATTCTGGTCGTCTCGATGACGTGAACGTAAAGCCAAAATTGAAAATCAGAAGAAAAAATGCCATACTTAATAATTAAACCTAGTAATTACCGTATAATATCTTATTTGTAAATACGTAACTACCTATTATAATGATCTGTTTGCAAGTTGATTATACAGTATTTGCATTTTCTGGATCTGTGATACAAGGTTTTAAAACATTGACTGTTGGATACTACGTTTGATCCTTAATTGATTAATTCAACAACCAATCATATTTTTTTTTGCTAATGTAAACAATGATTATGTTGAACGTTTGTTATTTGGGCTTGCTCATCAACTGTTTGTTAACAGCGCTGGTACATTCGCTAACGGCTCCGTTAAGTTAAACTCATGACGTTGAAATCCAAGGAAGATAACCGAGTTTGAATACTTAACGAGCTATTGGAAAACCAGCTCTGTGAAGTTGAAAGTAACGGTGAATAAAAGTAAACAAAAGTGGGCTGTCTTCTAGATTACGCAAGGAACTGACCCTAGCTTGTGATTGGTCTGTTTGATAGGTTCAGACTCGTCAAGTTGAACGCATTGTTAGTTTGCGTAACTAGAAGCTAGACAGTGTATTTTGTGCCATATCGAGAAGAAATGTAATATGACGATAGCACTAGCATAATCAATCAAATTATTCAACTGTCAGATATCATAAATTTGTTTAACAAAAATTACATTTAAAAGTTTTTTTATAAAATTAATGTGAAATTTCTTTTTTGGATCTCCAATCAAATTTATATCTGCTCAGTATTTGGCGGTATGTATCGTAATAAAAGTAGGCTACTCGTCATTATTTGAAATGTTACGAACCTTGCAATACAACTTGGTATTGTAAATTTTTTAAATAAATGGACAGTACTGCCAACTAACAAACAGACATGTGAACAGTGCACACTTGTGGGCATGAAACAATATAATGTAATATTGCTGTTGTGTAATTGCACGGATGTGGTAGACCTGCCCATTGTATATACTATAAGTAATTATAATAATGATATGATATGATATACTAATTGCCATGGAAAATTAACCCTTTGCCTACAATATTATACTATAAACTATGTTAACTAACCAAATATTCTATTCACTGATCACACATTTCACGTAATATTGTACTGTACGACTAAACAATCAATGTTGGTGTAGATACAGATTAATGCAAGGGTCTCGAAACACGAAGGTACAATCACCTATTGAACAGGCATTAGAGATAACCTACCCAGTGGATTTTTAGTTTATTTTGTAATATCATTTTTGTAGAATTTCTTTTTAATATAGAATTACATATTCAGTTTCTGCCAATGGCCAAAGGGTTCAATTTTGTTCATGATAAAAATGGCTTCCGATTCTAATTGAATTGCTTAATTACTTCTATGCTCGTAAAAAAATAACTAGTCTTTAGCGTTAATTAATTACTGAAATTATTGATGAGGGCGTGTGCTATTTATAGATGAGCTATATTGCTGCAGAATTATTTAGTTGTGATAAAATTATCAGCAACTATATTTTCCCTCGATAAATAATAATATAAAACTATTGTTTTGTAAAATAATTATGCAATTTTTTGTGAAAACTAACAAAGACTCAGGTCTTTGTTTATAGAACAAATTAAATATGCAGCACTTTTTTAAAATACATGATTGTCATTTATTTCACCTCTTGTAATCCTTATTCCCGTTATCCTTTCCTTGGTCAAGATTAAAAAATGATCTGCAACAATTATGTTATTATTCAGCGAGTGTTATTATTCAATCAGAATCATTTTCAATTCGTGGAAAATAAACTCGATGTAACTCATAGTACAATAACAGCACAATAACTGATAATTTTTTTCTCAGTCCCCAAGTCAATACTAGTCGAACAGATAGTAGTTGCCTTCAAACTTCACAGACTCCTGATACAAGTTCTCAGGCAACTACTATCTGTTCAACTAGTATTGACTTGTCAATAAAGTCAATACTCATCAAGTCAATACTAGTCGAACAGATAGTAGTTGCCTTCAAACTTCACAGACTCCTGATACAAGTTCTCAGGCAACTACTATCTGTTCAACTAGTATTGACTTGATGAAAAAAATTCTCAATCAACTGTACCATACTTGATAAAAATACAAAATTATTCAATTGCTAACCATTCAATGGAAACTAACTGGATGACTTGAAATAGTGAGAGACGATTACGGGTTAGTTGATGTGAAACGACTGAAGCTAATTGGAGAGAAATACATTGTCTCACCATCAGTTTTAGGGTTCACAGTTGCCTGAACTTTTTATCATTTTTTTCCAATGGCTTCTCTCACACTCAACCTACAAGTAGGAAGGAGAGATCATTTACTCATTTTGACTTTAATTCAGGCATAATTATTCATTGGAAAGTAAAATCATTCGGTTATGGATCAACACATTTTGGTTGTCGAGACAAACAGTAACTTGCTTTACCACAACGCTAGTGCTATTGTTTCGCTGTAAGGTTGCGTTAGTTGTATCTTTCGACTTGTTCAACTACTTGTGACAGCCTAGATGACGTCACAGAGAAGTCAGCGTTGAAAGGTGTGGACTAAAATGTGAAACGCAAAGATAGTGAAGTGTTTGATACGTAACTACATTATACGTATAATAATGTGTTTATATATTAGATAGCAGAGAACTTGAGGGTTTTAAGTAATCCTTTAGCTTTGCTTAGGTGCTAGTTATTTCTATGGTGCGGGCACAAATGTGTGTTTAGTTTATAGTGTGCATTGTTCTGCGTGATCCATTCGTGGAGTTCAGGAAAGATTCAAAATGGCGCATAATTTAGCACCGAGTGTAAATTGTTCTTTGGATGACATTGATTTAAATGCCCTAAAGGTGAGTTTAATTGACAACAATGATATTTCTATCTTCTAACATAGTGAGCTACACTGCCAGCAATTCCAAACATGTAGCATCGCCTCAGCCGGAAATATCGACGTTCTCGTATTCCGTATCACCCATGGTGAAAACGTCGTCCTATTTTTGTTGGAATTTATGATTCATAACCTGATTCAGTTAGGCCTACTCTCTTGTCAGATGTCAACTTAATGATCAATTGATTATCCTTGACGGACCTATTGTTAGTGAGGGTCGGCGTATTTGAACAATGTTTTAGATATAGAGTAGGCCTAGGCAATAGCATGTTCAAGTTTAATGACCTAGGCAGGTCTAGTGAACAGTAAAGTAACAATTACCCAGGCAAATCCCAGGCTTTCCCTAAGCCTAAGATAGGCCTTGCATAAAACTCACGAATGTAGATCTTGGCCCTGTCATTAGTTAAGCGTGGTAGTAACAAAAGAGTTCCTACCGGTAGCCATGTAGATTAGACATGGTGCATTAAAACAAAATGTATAATCTGACTTATTCCAGTACCTAATAGTATTGATTTGATCATGAAGACATATTTGAGAAAAAATTCCTATTTAAGTAAAAGTCTTATCTGTGAGTCTATCTACTGTTACTAGACAGTAATTATATCATCTATAGGCCTTGATGTAGACCTGTGAGAAAACTAAATTTAAATTGGGTGTGATTCCAACAGGTGCACTAACTGCACTTGATGAATGAAGACCCAACTGTTTAATCACATTTCTTGAGTTAAGGACGGTAGGCTGCTTAATTAGGCTAAATTGGGACTAGCTTAGGACTGGCACGTACAGCACACTGGTTAACGCGCTCGCTCCATGTTATCCGGTAGGTGAGGGTAATATCGGACCTGGTTCGATCCCCGCCACCATCCATCTCTACAAAGTTTTTTTGGTTGCCCTCCTGAAGGCAAATGCAAGGACGGTTCCTACAATAGAGGCCACGACCGCTTCTTCCCACTGACCTGAAGTCCCATTACCTAAGAAACATTCATGTCACAGTTCTTTCATTTCAATCATCATTGTGTGATGCCAGTTGGTTTTATTAATCATAGAAGTGAATCCTTTAAATAACCATTTAGGGGCCTACTGTGCTGCTGTCGTAGCTAAGGCCTATGTCAGTATCGGTAGTGAAATTATCGGCCAATTATCCAGCTCAAATCCTTAAATCTTTACGTTTTTGTTTCAGGACCCGGCCGGCATCTTCGAGCTTATCGAAGTCGTCGGCAATGGCACATACGGCCAAGTATACAAGGTAATTATGCACAACTTTTTCTTCCTTTCTTCCTTTTTCATCCCGTTACCAGACGCGCAGATAATTCCTGACATGTCCTCTTGAACATTTCAAAGTGTCCGGCAGGAATTCTAAAAAACCACCGATTTGTCGTGAATTTTCACAAAGAATGAAAATGGAGGGAAAGAAGGGATGGGATGGATAAGTTTGCTGAAAATATGTCCTCATTTTTTAAGAAGCTCTTATGGTAATCCGATTTTTTTTTTCAATATATATTATCGGACCGCCTCGGTGGCTAAGTCAATTATCGCTAGCGGTAGTAACTGAAGTCACCGTTGGATGTGGGTTCGAGTCCCGCATAAGGCATGGCATAAGGCATGGGTTTTTTGTAAAGGTTCTTTCACCTATCATCACTTCATCGGTTCATTATCATCTGCTCATTTGTACCCCCCTATAACTAGCTGTTGGTGGGGTCGTTAATCAACATTATATATATTATATATATATATATATATATATATATATATATATATATATATATATATATATATATATATATATATATATATATATATATATATATATATATATATATATATATATATATATATATATCATCGGCCTTATCAGTTTCTTTCTCACTGCCCCAAACACCTATTAAAATAACCTCCCATATCACCTGCCCATCAACATTAAGGACACTGGTAGTTGTTAGTCATCATTAGGCGTACAGTATATTTTCATAACACTACATAAATAGAAGTGTGGATACCGGTAGTATTTATTTAGTGAATAGTCAATACACAGTGTTGACGGACGTGTACGTCTCACCTCACAAGTGTGAGAGAGAGGTCCGAGACGACCTGGTCTATGAGTCAACCCAGAGCAGCTCGAAGATGAGGTCTGGTAATTCCGATCTGATATCGTTCACCTCCCGTGCCAATGTTGAAATAGCATTAAGAATTCCTCAGACTGTGTCACGTGTAGCAGCCTCTATTCACCGAACCATCGTGTACGTCACAACATGCGCACGTTGTTGCTGTTGTTGTTGTGCGCAACTTAAATTAAGCTCAATCAACCCAATCTAACCAACTTACGAGTCTATGGATGTCGATTTAGCGGAATATCAGTTTTTTGAAGATAACTTTTGAACGGCGTAAAATATCGAAATTCTAATTTAAGGAAGCACAAGTATTTTCAATACCTTCAAACTGGTGGAAGTAATAACTATTTATCTCATCGCGTAATTGTCAGGCGTATACGCTTAAAAAAAGTGTATTTTTAAGCGTATACGCCTGACAATCAGGTGAATTGAGATCAATAGTTATCGTTTTTACCATCTTGAAGGTATTGAGAATATCTGTGTTTCCTCGTTTTTAGAATTTCTATATCTCATACCGTTCAAAAGCTATCACCAAAGACCTGATATTCCGCTAAATCGACTCCCATAGACTCGTAATCAACAAACATATAACCTAACCTAAACTAACCCAACAAAACAAACAACCTAAAGTAATCTAATCTAAATTAAAAGTAATCCAATCTAAATTAAAAGTAATCTATTACCTGCTTCCGGATCGGTGAACAACCACTTCGGTCACGTGTGTCCCGTTATCTCGTTGTCATAGCAACTAGATTGACGACAGTATTGTTGTGTTATGACGTCAGTACTGAGAACCCCTCGCCTATTGGCTGTATATAACCTGGAGACTGAGAAGTCGGGTGTGGGATAAAGACGTAAGGGAGTGTGTAAGGCTGTTATTATATCTATTGTATAGTCTTGTTTGTAGATATATAATGACAAATGTGTAGACAAAGGGAACATGTGGTTAATTTGTAGACAGTTCGAGGAAAAGCTCATCCATCCTAAGACTGTGATTGGTTCAACGAAGAGGCTGCTGCTTTAGTATACCGATAGAATGTTGATACAAACGATTCTCATGAAACTTGCTTTTTTTATTTTAATACTGCTGAACGACCCCACCAACAGGAAGGTTATACGGGGGTACGAATGAACGGGTGATATTGAAAAGATGGAGTGATGAGTGAAAGGACATTTACAAGAACCCACGCCTTATACGGGATTCGAACCCACATCCAACGGTGACCTCAGTTTGTACTACTAGCGATAGTTGACTGAGCCACCGGAGCGGCTTGAAACTTGCTGTATACGATCTGAGGTATTGCTCAGCTGGTGGCGCTCTGAATCGTCATTCAGGCGACCGGGGTTCGATTTCCACCGATCTCCCATATGCCTTTTATGTTATACCCTCACTCCTACTAATGCTATCATGCCACGACCGATTCCTTCCTACTTCTGCAAGATATAGGCCTATATAAAAGATCATTGAGAACCCGAAGTCGTTCCTGCATCCAAGCGGCAAAGAAATCTTGTTTTCGTGTAAAGATTTTAATACATCATATAAAAATATTAACGATAGTCGTATCTATAACGTGTAGGGTGAATTATACGACTGTATATATAGCTCTGGTGCCATAAACCTGGCGCCTCCACCCGATAAATAAACAACAACGTCGCTTAAGTCAGGGATTTCCTTGAGACTCTTCCTTCACTCGTCCGACCTACATCAATCATTCAGCGAGGGCAGACTTCTTTCACTCCGAAACACATGGACTGAAGTTGAAGCGACGAAATACTTGTTGGCCCCCTATGTTCCAAACCCTCAAACGATTCCATCACAATGTAATTGAGGTTTGTCAACATTTTTTTTTAAATATGCCTAAATATGTTTTCGAATTGCACTGGTGTAGATTCTAGCGAGCCGAGCCGCACTTGAATAGCGTAGGGGCACCTCACACAGCTAACGCTCTGCGTTGGAAGAAGCAGGGCGTGGGTTCGAGTCCCGCATAAGGCATGAGTTATTGTTGAACATGATTCGTCTATCATTCACTCGTTCGTATCCCCGAATAGCCTAGCTGTTGGTGGGGTCGTTTGAAGCAAACAATAAAGATCGGTAAATCTTCCAGCACGCTGTTTACATGTTGAATTTGTCGGAATCTTAGAAAGTGTTAGAAGCTTATCGTGAATCTTACAAAATTATCCAAAAAGAAAGGTTCCGTAAAGTTGGGACAATTCTGACAGGCAGGATCTAAACGTACCGCTCATCTAATTGGAGTATCAAAATTGTTGTGAAATGAAAAATTATATGTTTTCGGATATCTTCAGATTTCAATAAAACACTTCATAGCCATTCCCTGAAGGATGATTCGTCCAATTAATCAATCAACCGACGCCAATACATCTTATAGTAACATTGCAGTGGCTCGTTAAACCTAATATAAGTGGAATCGTCCCCCTCCCCCCCCCCCGCCCTTCCCCTCTTGTCAGATAAAATGACGCAAACATTCACAGTACAGTAAATACTCGTTCCAGGTATTATTCTCATCATGTGCACATTCATATGACGTCACTTGGTGCAACAAGAATGTGTCTAGTGTGATATATAGGCCTTGTCGATGACCCGATTGGCTGCAGAACTTTCCTTCCAGTTTTCACTTTCTACCGGTGGCCGCGTGTCGAGACGCGGTGGCATGCGGGGGGACAGGTGTTCGAGTCTTGTGCATGCCGGCGCGGTGGGCAGAGATTTGCTGCTTGGCTCAATCACCAGACGGTGTCCTACACTCGTATATTTATGGGGGCGTAATCGAATACCCGTGGTGGATGTTGTTATAATGGTGATGGATCGTTATAGAAACAACATTTGGATGATGGTCTTAGTATTGTTCTCTTTATATATCGAGTTCGGTGATGCGATAACTAGGATCTATTGCTCACTTCGATGTACCAGCACATAGACTAAATAAGTGTTCATTTTTTTTCCTTTATTTTTTATGTTATTTTTCGTATTATTTCCAGGGCTTAGTTTCCAAGTAAAATGGAACTGGAAAGCATCTCGAAGTAAACCATCCCTTCTACCCCCCCCCCCCCTCCCCCTCACCACTAATAATATAATAATATAAAAAACATTCTCAGAATTTAGGAAAATATTTATCTATCTCTAAAAATTATATTGCATGGGTCTATCAAAAGAATTGGCGAATGAATAAAAATCCACCCTTTCGTTTATTTCTCGTCATTTTGAAACTGGAACGTTCGTACCGGTTTCAAAAACGGACCCGTATATATAGTATGCCTACATTATGGTCGTATGTAGTCATGTAATGTATCAGGAACACCGGCGGGTGTCGTTGTTCTTGACATTAGCTCGGTGTCCTCGAACGTGAGTGTCGAGTACGTGGAAGATCACGACAGACCAATTGAAGATAATCAACTGCTGGTTAATTAGGGCCATGACCAGTGAACTTGCGGTCAGACAGTGTGGTTAAATATTTAATGTTTGGTTAGCCGCTCGACCAATCAGCGACGTCGCTCATCCTGTCGGCTGGCTGGACGATCGGGTGATTTCCGTCGAGTGATTATTTATTTAGGCCTATATTCGGTTAAAGGACGTGCTATGTGATGATGAAGTTCTTAGATATATTGCCGCCCTCGGTAGCTCAGTCATCTGAGGCACCGCGTCAGGAACTGAAGTCACCGTTGGGCGTAGGTTCGAGTCTCGCATAAGGCATGGGTTTTTGTAAACGTCCTCGTACATATCATTACTGCATATAGTTTCATAATCACCTGCTCATTCTTACCCACGTATAACCTGTTGGTGGGGTCGTTAAGCAAACAATAATCATCATCATTTAAGATATATTGGATCCTAACTGGTAGCTCAGTGGTGAAGCGCTTGCTTCTTCTGACTGGGCCTCGGTTCGATCCCCGCCACCATCCATCGTTCGAGAGATTTTCCGTGGTTTCCCTTTGTAGCCTATAGTTGAGTGTCGGAAAGGTTCCTAACAATTCATAATTCGTGTTGAGCAGGAAGTTTTCAATCTTCTTTCTGAATATATCTTCTCTTATAACGGCGATATTTGTTTCTGTTAGGTTGGTAGTCGACATTCTTCTTTCAAGAATGCAAGTAGGCCTATATATCACGAACGCTCATCAAGTGTGAAGGCAAATAATGAGAATATTAGAAAGGCCTATATTCATACTCGCACGAAAACATCAAATCAACCATTCAGTTCCCCTTCCCCTCGGTTCCGGTCGGTCGAGTCGGTATCGGTGCTCGGTTCGACTCCCTGGCCGGTCGTTACGGCGATGTCTCGTAGAATAACGTCGCGGTGGTCGTAACTGGAAGTACCTTCTGTCCGGCGTGTACGTGATCGTTGTCGTGATGCGTTGCTGCGGCGCATTCCTATTGACGAGCATGTCGGTGACTCTGAGTTCGAGCCCCGCGCAAGACGTGGGAGGCATTACAGCTGTCTGCGTAATCATACAGAGGGGTTTACAACTCGCATTGGTGTACACCAGATTTCAAGAGATTTCAGGGATTTCAAGAGATTTCGGGGATATCAAGAGATTTCAGGAATTTCAAGTGATTTCAGGGATTTCATAGGGATTTCAAGAGATTTCGGGGATATCAAGAGATTTCAGGATTTGAGATTTCAGGGATTTCAAGAGATTTCAGGAATTTCGAGTGATTTCATGGCAAGTGTACACCGGATTTCATGAGTTTCTATCATACTCCACTGACTCTCGGGTTTCTCACTCCTTCTTACGTAGATCTACAAGTGTATTGAAATCTGCGTGACTCTTCACGCTATGATGCAACACTGGCCCGTCACACCAATACAATACACCTTGAATACGCGAACCACCCGCGCGCTACTGATGTCAGATAGGAGGAACATCCGCTCGGAACCTTCTCTCAGTGATGCACGTATTGAAAAGTTGGGTGTGATGTCTCGATTGACCGTCTCCCCTATTTGTCAGTATTGGCGGCCGGAAGTGTCGACCTGTCCACCTCCTCGGTCAAAGCACTTGGTATAATTGGGCTGCTTTGCACGTAGCTCTAGCCCCGGCTGTCAGGCGCCTGCGTATCAATGACTTACGACTTAGCACTGATAAGCAAGGAACTTAGATACTAATGTGCGAGACAATACACTCACGGGCTGGGTTTTGTTGCGATATATATATATATATATATATATATATATATAGGCCTATATTATATAATTTCAAAACGGTTGACATTATAACGACGCAATCTCAATTAATTGAAAACGCTACAGAAAGATGTAGTTCCGTTTCTTATCCTAAACCTCATCTTGAAAAATCTCAATACTCGAAACTAGCTACCACAGCTACAGCAATGAATAACTGTGATATTTGTGTTTGTAATATTGGTAGACGACCTTCTCTCGAGGACATGAATATAATGATGACGAGGTGTCTTTGTGTTCCGAGTGTTTGATATGTGGCGCGCGTGCGCCGACTGTGTTCATTGTTGTTGAAAGAGTTCTAATCACAGATATTTGTGTGGAGGTTTTCTACATCCTGATGACATTGCATGGCTATAAAATAGTATCCGATAGAATATGACTGCCGAGAGCATTGAAATGCGTTTGTCATATCTCGGTGAATATGTACATACAAATGAAATAGTATTGTGGAACTTATTTACTTTTTGTATAGTTCGTTGGTAATAGTGTCGGCCGTCGAACTGACAATGGTGTATTGTTACAACGATTATTTGTTATCGAAAAATCTTAAATTTCATCATAAATACTTTGTTGTTTGAATCTTATTTACCGCCTTCTAAACTTTGAATGGTTTCACTTATATGGGCTAGATAGTATTATCTCTAGTGTTGGCATATAGTCACACATTGTTCATTGTTATAATAAAACAGTGTCCACTTTGATTTGGAATTTTTTTCTCTCTTCTGATCAGATTGTCGCCACTCTTTCGTATCATTTTGTTTATTTGACTATAATTTGGTCAGATTTCCCTAGCATTTGATCTCCGTTTCCTGTTATTCCGAGCATTTGGTCACCTTTTTCCTATCATTTGATCAGATTTTCGTCACCCTTTACTATCGTTTCCTATAATTTGGTCACCTTTTCTCATCTTTTGATCGCTTTTTCTCATCATTTGGTCACGTTTTCTCATCATTTGGTCACCTTTTCTCATCTTTTGATCGCTTTTTCTCATCATTTGGTCACTTTTTCTCATCATTTGGTCACTTTTTCTCATCATTTGGTCACTTTTTCTCATCATTTGGTCACTTTTTCTCATCATTTGATCACTTTTTCTCATCATTTGGTCGCTTTTTCTCATCTTATGGTCACTTCTGCAACTGTTTTGAACCGCATTATGAGTTGTTCGGCCTGCATTAATGACAGTTGTACAGATCTCGTGCTCGCTCGTCCGGTGTGGCGGGTATCTACAGCGTTTTCCCGTTCTATAAATAGCGTATCTGAAGCTGTTCGAATGATCCTCTTTTATCATCCCCTCACGTCGGGTTCTGTACGTGTATTGACGACGCGAACCCCCCGTGTGCTAGTGGAGTGATTGCGGGGAGACTGTCGCTCGGAACCTTCATCTCTCGTGTCGACAACTAGATGTGTGATGTCACGAGGTGATGAGAGAGGTCAAGTGGAGGGTGTCTCTTACCCTCTCACTCTCTCCCTCTCGTCCTCTACCTCGTCATCTCTCGCCCTCTCTCTCTTCACTCTCTCTTCACTCTCTCATTTCACTCTCTCTCACTCTTTCTCTCTACCTCTACCTGCTTCTCTGGTCCTCCCTCTCTCTCTCTGTCTCTCTTTCTCTCTCACGTCATATATCTATCTCACCCTCCCTCTCTGTCTCTCCCTCTGTCTCTCCCACCTTCTGTCTCTCTCTCTGGCTACTCGGCACACCGAATATTTCGGCTTGAGCCTTTGACAACTCTATCTAGTATGTGCGAGAGAGACAGATGACTCTTGTCACTCGTACAACCAACTCCTCCTATGACGTCACGAGTGTTGGCGGTCTGATGACGCGCACTCTTCTCGGAACCAATGGGATCGTCGATCTATCGAGCCGGTTTCATTGCTAATTGTTGGCCCCACTTCGCTTCTAGTGGCTCTAAGGGCTATACATTTCATCCCGGTGAAAATGTGCTGGCCCAGTTTAAGTGTCAGTCAGTATCTATCTATACGTGGAATTAAAACCTAGTGTGGAATGCTATTTATTCATACGGCTGGCATTATTTCTACATCAATTTGGGAGAAAATTGTCTACCCATCAGAATGACTGTTGCACCGAAACTAGTATATTTTTCTTACAACTGCAATTCGATAATTTCAGATAATTTTTTTCTCTCATAAATGGGATAAATCGAAAATTGTTAACCAGTTACCAGTGACAACCACGTATAGAACAATGACTCCTACATACTGTTAAGGGGGTACATGCACGTTCCGTATAAAAATAGAGAAATACACCTCCACTAATTTTTCCCAATGTTTAAAAACCTGTGTAATTGAATGAAAAGTACTCATCTCCGAGAAAGTTTTATGCTCCGTAATTGATACGTCATTTTATTTCAGTGAATTCAATCAGTTTTAAGAAAATACGTCACTGAATAAAAATAGTCTGATAAAATTCATTGACGTATTATCTCAAAACTGATTGAATTCACAAAAATAAAATGTCATATTAATTAAATAGCATAAAATTATCTTTGAGATGTGCACTTTTCATTCAATTACACTGGTTTATGAAAATGTAAAAAAATAGTAAAGATACATTTCTCGATTTGTGTAACCACCGTGCACACACCCCCTTGAACTTCAATACCAACACGAAAGCTTCATTTATAAATGTGCTTGTCGTATCCCCCCCCCCCCCCCCTCCTCCCTTCCTCCCACTTCGTCTATGTAACTTGATCGTAAATCCGTCGATCCATAATTACAACTTGTCGCCGGGTCGAAACACCCCGCCGCCGATGCTCGAGGATACGGGAGACGCCCGTTCGGCGCACGTATCTGGCGGCTGGCTAGACAGCTGTTGAGTAACCCACACGTAATTAACCAATGATCGTCGGGCTTCATTAGCTGTCACGTGACTGCTGGCTGGCGACGACCTCGGCAGCCTCGGGTTCGACTCCTGAGGCGGCCGTTCTTCGTGCGGTCGGATCGAGGGGTTAACAACTTCTGAAATCCGGTGTACATGCTTGACGTGAAATCCATGAAATCCCCCGTAATATCTTGAAATCACCTGAAATCCATGGAAATCTCTGAAATCACTTGAAATCTCTGAAATCCATGAAAATCTCTGAAATCCATGGAAATCATGGAAATCCCTTGAAATCCCCTTGAAATCCTCTTGAAATCCCCTTGAAATCCCTGAATCCCCTTGAAATCATTTGAAATCCATGGAAGTCTCTTGAATCTGAAATCGGGTGTACACCAAATGTGCGAGTTGTAAACCCCCCGGGTTGGCTAGCTCGCTGCGTTCGAGCATGCATCGTCACCCGCTCATTCGTATACCCTCCAATAGCGCAAGTGCTGGGGTCGTTAAAGGACATCACAACCCTGAAACTAGATTTTAATTGTTGATAACGATATTTATTTCCTTAGTTTCGGAGAAAACTAGGAATCATCTCAATCTCAGACATTATAAGTATTTTTTTGTCCTCCCGAGACCATGAGTCATGACGTAGGCATTACTGATTCAGTATGAAAACAAACAGAAACGAGTGATGTCCACATATCGACTCAGAAAAAAAGCCGGGTCCTGGGGGACAGATAGATCGACTATAAGTTCTGAAATTGAGATTGTTTTCTACTCCATTCGTGCCTCCAAATAACTTGACCATTGGTGGGGTCGTTTCATTATCAAATTATGAAAAAGACTTGTTAACCGTTGAGCGTGGGTTCGAGTCCCGCGTAAGACATGGGTTTTTGTAATTGTCCTTTCACTTATCATCACTTTATGGTTTCATTATCACCTGCTCATTCGTACCCTGTATAACTTAACTGTTGGTGAGGTCGTTTCATAATTAAATTCCGTAAACGACGTGTTATCGTCGTGCCAGATGTTAATGGGATCCGTGAGGCTGTGATCTACAGTGACGTCACGGCTCTAGGGTCACGATGTTATAGGGCTCCAGGGATGCGCGGTGAGAGACGTCGCTCGGAATAGACGTGTGTCTAGGCGGCGTCGCGTTGGTCTCGGGGGGACGCCGCGTCGGAGGCTTACCGTCGGACGTGGACGGAATGGTGGTCTGGTTTGTCGGGCTAGCACGACGCCGTCCTCATAGGTTCGGAGCAATGCCATGGCAACAGAACCTTGAACCACGATGTAGTGATACCAACTGACTTCATCGTAATAAACACCGTTGGGTGCGGGTTCGAGTCCCGCATGAGGCATGGGTTTTTGTAAACGTCTTTTCACCTATCATGACTTCATCGTTTCACTATCACCTGCTCATTCGTACCCCCGTATAACCTAGCTGTTGATGGGGTCGTTGAGCAGTATTAAAAAGGGGAAAAAATATATATAAAGGATGTGTGCCGACTCACGTCTTCCAGTTGGAGCATTTCCGCCGTCATAGAGGTCCCATTTGCCTGTCGCACAACTATCGCTTTTTATATTGAACTGCTGAATACGGCTTAATATCTACCGTACCAATATGTGCTCACCGGTACCGTAGCCACTCAATCTCATCTAGTTGATAAGAGAATCCGCTAGGTAAATGGGAACTTGAGCTCTGATTTGTTTCTAAAATGAATGAATGCTTACATTGCTTTCGAATCTGCTTTCGTTCGATGAAGCCTCCGAATTATTAAATGGCGTCACAATCCAGAAACTGGATTTCAACGAAAAATGACGATATTTATGTCCCTTGAAAATTTGGCGCCCCTCAAGTATTTTGCGCCCTAGGCCCGGGGCTCGTGGCCCTATATGCCCCAATACGGCTCTGCGTACCATGGACGGGAGACGATTTCGCAGAATATCAGTTTTTTGGTGATAACGTTTCAGCGGTGTAAGATATCGAAATTCTAAAAACGAGGAAACAGATATTTTCAATACCTTTAAAGAGGTGTTTAAGTAATAACTATTCATCTTACATCACATAATTGTCAGGCGTATACGCTTAATAAATGTATATTTTTAAGCGTATACGCCTGACAATCAGACGATTTGGGATAAATAGTTATCATTTATGCCGTCTTGAAGGTATTGTAAATATATGTGTTTCCTCTTTTCATAATTTCGATAGCTTACACCGTTGAAAAGTTATCACCAAGAACCTGATATTCCGCTAAATCGTCTCCCATGGACTCTAGCATTACAAAACAAGTGGGATTTTGGAGTTGAATATTTTGCATGCAAGGCCGAGATCCTCAATACACTTGCCGACGACCTAGAAACTGT
Organism: Brachyptera putata; assembly: GCA_907164805.1. Classification (NCBI taxonomy): domain Eukaryota; kingdom Metazoa; phylum Arthropoda; class Insecta; order Plecoptera; family Taeniopterygidae; genus Brachyptera; species Brachyptera putata. The sequence goes on from OU015472.1 coordinate 7,040,872, forward strand.
ATGACGTCACTGGTCTTCTAGGGCCACTGCCTACTCGCTCAACAAGTGTCAATGTTAATGAATGCCTTGTCTTTGTTCTAGGGCCGCCACACGAAGACGGGTCAGCTGGCAGCCATCAAGGTCATGGATGTTACCGAGGTCAGTACCGAGCTATTAGCGGTGTCAATAAAGGCCCATTCACAACCGAAATTAGGAGTAAACTTAGCATTTAGCAGTAATGCAATTGCAATTATTTAGTATCCACCATTCACAACAACAATTTAGCATTAAGAAACAGCCAATGAGATGGCTAGTTTGCATCAGCTGTTCATCTGGTTTCACTGGATCTACACTGGATCAACCGCCATCTTGATTTGTGCAATTGTGCATAGATTTTAGTTTAGGACACATGTAGTAGTAGCCTCTAATATCATTAATTCCCTCTAAACCAAATTGTAATATCATTGATACAATTCAAACTTCCAATTCTGTGTCACAGTCATGCTTGCATGCACATATTTTCTTCAAAATAGTACATTGAAGGGGGGTGTGTATAAGCTAGGATTCAAGACAGCCTGCTAGCTTACTCTAATCTGGTTGGCCACTGCTTACACCAAGCTGTAAGAATTAACAGTAAGGTTTGGAGTTTGCAAACCTTGCGCTTACTGCTAAATCGTTACGGCTAATGCGTCGCATTGTGAACGGAATGCATGAGTACCATAAGACAAATATTGCTGCTAATGTTACTTCTAATTTCGGTTGTGAATGGGCCTTAACTCCCCCCCCCTCCCCTTCCCCCCACTTCAAGACACGACTGATTGTGAGGCTGTCGGCGATGTAGAGGGTGATGAGCTTTTGGTGATGAACTGTGAAAGATATCACGGTTTTAATTGAGATTGAATTAGTCATGTTTGATGGCATGAATGAAAGCCATTCATATAATATGCTAAAATTCGCGTTTAAGATTCGATAGGAGTCGAAATAGCTGAATATGAGTTAGTGATAACTTTTGAATGGGATGAGATATCGAAATTCTAATGAAGAGGAACATACGAGGGGTTAACAACTCCTGAAATCCGGTGTGCACTTGCCATGAAATCCCCTTGAAATCACTTAAAATCCCATGAAATCACTTAAAATCCCCATGAAATCCCATTGAAATCTCTGGAATCACCTGAAATCAGGTGTACACCAAATTTGCGAGTTGTAAACCCCTCGGGAACATGGATATTTTCAATAACTTCAAGATGCCATAAGTATTTATGAACTTGATAAGTAATTGTATTTATGAGAGAATACTCGGAAGTAAATAAGGCCTACTTTGTATTTCTAAGTAATAACTATTTATCTCATATAGCATAATTATCAGGCATACACGGCTAAAAAAGTGTTTGTTTACCTATATACGCGTGATAATTATGCGATATGAGATAAGAAGGCCCTAATTATTACTTACACCATCTTCAAGTTCATCAGAAGTTTATTATAGTTTATTAGAATTTAGAATTTCGATATTTCATACCATTCAAAAGTTATCATCAAAAAACTGATATTTCTCTAAATCGACTCCCATGTACTTTTAATTAGAAAAACAAGCGTACGTTTTGTTTATCTACGAAAGATGAAGGCGCGAATCGTTTATGTACTAGTGTTATGGAATGTAAGAACAGTCGATTGGAACCTTCTTTCATTGATACAATAATAAGTTATTTATAATTTTTTAATCTCCATACCAATTAAAATTCTAGTGCAAAGTTTAGAAACTATTACAAGGTTTTTGTATCTCACTTCGTTGGAAAAGTTATCGCCCAAAGCGAATTATTTCACAAATAGACAAATTGTGGACATTTCCGCTTCGAGGAAGAGCGAAGATTACTACGAGTTGTTTTGTAGTTTTTCTCAGAGGCTTCGTGTCGTTGCATGGTCTCTAACTTCTACCGTGCCCTCAGCTAGTCTACCGTACTATCATGTATAGATACAACGTAATTGTACGCCAATTATATGTATATCAAGTTATTAACTGAAGAAGAAGTTTGTCTACCAACCAAATAGAAATAAAAACGTGGGTACATAATCCGGATCGTACGTAAAACCAGTTGTAAATTTTAAAGGACATCACGATCCAGAGACTAGATTTTAATCAATGATGACGCGATTTGTTCCCTAATTTTAGAGAAAACTAGAAATAGTCATCTCAGTTTCAGAAATCATAATCTAGCCACCCCGGTGGCTAAGTCAATTATCGCCAGCGGTGTTGGGCGTGGGTTCGAGTCCCGCATAAGGCATGGGTTTTTGTAAACGTCCTCTCACCTATCATCACTTCATCGTTTCATTATCACCCGCTTATTCGTACCCCTGTATAACGTATAGCTGTTGGTGGGGTCGTGAAGCAGCATTACAAAAAAAAAAAAAAAAGATTCATTTTTCTCCAGAGATTTCCGAGTCATGATGTAAGCATTACCCAATTTTGTATTGAAACATTTACAGAAACAGACAATGCTTACGTCACGACTAATAAAAAAACAGTTCCTGGGAAGACAAATCATCAATTTTAATTTCTGAAAATGAGATGACGATTTCTATAATTTTATCCAAAACTGGTGGAAAAATAGCGTAATTTTTCAGTAAACAGCCCCAAGGTTGTGATAACCTTTGAAGGATTGAACGTTTTTGAAAGACACAGTTGCGTAGCTCATCGTAAATCTCGTCCTAAAAGTCATAATACCACGGGACAGGTGTCGGTGATATTTGAGTTTGTTTTGTTGGTAGACGACCTTCATCTTGAGTGAATGGAAGTATATACTAGACGCCATGTCATCGCATGTTTCTACCATTCAGTCTACCTAGACCTCATGCAATGCAATCATAGGGCATAACTAGACCGTATGTCCAGCCCGTAAAACCAGCATGCCTTGAATGACCCGAGCAAGGTATAAAGAGTGTAATTATTACGGATCTTCGATGTACACTCACGTACATGGAAAGTGGTCGATCGAGTGTAGAATTTACTGATATTGCACGCACTAGAATTAGCAGACAATGCACAATTGTGGTTACGTAATTTATAAAAAATATATATCTATGTCTTAAGTAAAATCTACGCGTACTTCAGTGCTAATTTCTCCGTATATACTGGTGCTAGAAATGGAGAGTTGATATGTACGGCTTGAAGCATAAGTAAAAGTCTGTTTCTGTCGTTAGATACCTGTTAAATCCTATGCAAAATATGCATGGTAGCAAGATACTTATACTTCTGCTTCAAGCTGTACATCGTCTGTGAATCAAGTGCATAACTGCCAGTAAATTTTCTTTAAGATTCATTTTAATCTGGCGAGATTAGTAAGCTAACTATAAGCCTTTCTTGAAGTTTAAATCCGACCCCGCGCTGCACATACTGGAATAACGACAACTAGACGTAGGCTATAACCTACGCACTAGACACAGACAATGACAATTTTTTTTTTTCCAATTCAAATTAAATACAAAGAACAGTCACATACAGCGCAGTCCTGCATGGTGTCAAAGTTGATTGGTTTTTATTTAAAATAAATAAAATGGGGTGGTAAGATCGCCCTTGTGGTACCCCCTCCAAACGTTCTTACTTTCATCCATAGCCTTAATTGGGGATACTGATCCCCGCCGCCGACCATCTTTACAGGGGTTTTTCATGGTTTCCCTCTGTAGTCTAGGCTAATGCCGGGATGGTTCCTACAATAAGTCGGCCATGACCGCTTCCTTCCCACTATCCTTCCCATTACCCAAGAACCTTCATCTCATCATCCCATCATCTCATTAATCATCCATCCGACGCCATTAGATCTGCGCTATCATAACAGTGCATCGTTAAACCCAATATACATGAAAAAATGGGAATACTGATTTTATATCAAGTTTCGATGATATTATTTTTAAAAAAAGTGCAGGAAAATCATCGCATATGTGTACTTTTCCCACTAAATACTCGTTCCCCCTCGTTTTATCCCGGTCTGGCTCGCGTGTAGAGGCTCCTGTTGGATTACCTGCTCCAGACTTCACGTGCTCGGGCTCTAAGGGACTCGTAAGCCTCTATCGATCCTCCTCCCTCACGCAGCAGTGGGCGCGGGGTAGGGAAGGGGGGGGGTGGGTGGAAAGTCATCTTATAACCACACAGCTTACGTGATATTCATACCCTATGGTCAAGGTTTCATGTCTCAACTGGGGAGGATACCGTTTATCTTCCGCACGGTGCTTAGAAAAATAGAGAAATTCACATTCACTAATGTTTTTCCATGTTGAAAGGCTTGTTTAACTGAATGAAAAGTTCACATCTCCAAGATAATTGTATACTCTTCAATTAATATGACATTCTATTTCAGTGAATTAAATCTAGGATGATACGTCAATGAATAAAAAGAATGTGATGAAATTCATTGACTTATTATCTCAAAACTGATTGAATTCATAAATATACAATGTCATATTAATTAAAGAGCATGCTATTATCTTGGAGATATGAAATTCAATTACGCTGGTTTTTTAAAATATTAAAAAATAGTAAAAATGACTTTCTCAATTTGTGCAGTCACCATGCTCGCACCCCCTTAAACCCCCAGGTGCGTGGTATTGTGGCCTTTAACATAAATGTTATCCCACAGTTGATTTTGATGATTATTGTATGCTTAACGATCCCACCAACAGCTAGGTTATACGGGGGTACGAATTAGCTGGTGATTATGAAACTGTGAAGTGATGGACGTTTACAAAAACCCATGCCTTGAGCTGGACTCGAACCCACGCCTAACGGTGACTTCAGTTTCTGAAGCGGTACCTCAGCTGATTGAGCTACCAAGGGCAGCTATATCCTAGTTGAACTCAGACAAAACTTTTGATCTGTAAAACCGGCCTTGGAACGCATACTAGGTTGTCCCGATCAGGGCAAGGGTCGATTATTTTCTGAGCCGTCAGAGGAAGAGTTGGTGACTAGTTGAGTTTATACCGTGACTAACCAATCGAATCGTACTCGACCAAGGGGGGAAATTGCATAGCATATACCGGAATACAGACGACTCAGTTGTGTAACATGCGTTTGGGTGTCCAACCTTACCTGTGCTCTAACCACATTCCATTGAAAAGTACCCCGAAGCCCTTATCACTCGACCGAGTCGCCTTCATTCCGGTATACGCTCTTCAGACTTGCGTCCCCCAGCTGACGTCACGCAGACTCGGAAACGCTCGGACTTACGGGATATGAAAATCGAACAGAAAATGTCTGATCAGCTCTACCAACCTACCAATATATTACACACTTACATCAGAGGCGTCACCTCATAACAACACATTCGGTTGAATGCGCCTCTCATATTCATGCCCGCGTGTTCTGCTCGTACCGATCGACCGTCCCCCCTATCCAGCGTGACGGCCGGTCGGCGGTGTCGGTCCGCCAGTGCGCGCGTGGCGGTGGTGCATGAATACTTGAAACGTTATTAGCCCGGTGCCCGTGGCTACCGTCCCGGTCGTGTGACCGTGTCGTCGCATAGCAACAGAGTTCACCAAAGTCAATTAGGTAATTTTACCAATTATGAAGTAATTCCCTAACTACTCGACGCGTGTGTTTGTATTTGCGGTTTCCATGGTAACCAGACTTGACGTTCTGTGAAATATCTGTGTTGTCATGTCGGTTAAGTTTGCGGTTGGGAGTGCGTTGTCAACGCAGTAGGTCAGTTCGCTTATAACAGCTGTCTGGAGTCCATACTTGTTTTTTGTTATTGTCGGAACGCGTTGCCTTGGAGATCGAAGTAGATTCGAGCCTGGGTTCGAGTCCTCCATATAAGGTGTAGGTTTTTATAAACTTCATTCATATATTTATTATATATTATAATAATTGAGACGGGTGGATCAGTCGCTAGCACACTGAACCGTCATTCAGGAGGCTGAAGTTCGATTCCCGTCATGGCCGAGCAGCCTGAAGAGCGTATACCGGAATAAAGTCGACTTGGTTGTGTGACATGGGTTTGGGTGTCCAACCTTACCTGACCCTAACCACGTTTAATTGGCAAGTAACCCGAAGTCCATGTCACACGACCGAGTCGACTTTATTCCGGTATACGCTCCTCAACGCATAACGTAATGCCTTGGAATCGGAGTGTACTGAGACGAGTGGTCGAGTGACTAGCACACTGAAGTTCCGAACCGTCATTCAGTAGACCGGAGTTTGATTCCTGCCATGGTCGACCATCTTGGCGTGGGTTTTCGTGTTTCCCCCTGTCGTTCAGGTCAATACTGGGATGGTTCCTTAACAACAGGCCACGCCTGACTTATTCCCACTATCCAAAAAACATAGCAGAAAATGAAAAATCCAAAAATCCAAAAAGCAGAATATGATGAGCACAGTTTGTAGAACACTTGTAGGCCTAAATATCAAGCACTCCAGACATGTCCACCGATTGTTTACGTGACGTTTTTACCCAACCAGCGTGCAGTTGTTTCTTTATATAGCAGGCGGTGCTTTTTGCAGATACGATTTACATAATTTGGAAAATATGAACTCGGTCGACGATAGAATGAAAGAATTTATCGACATTTTTTATGAGAGTAATATTAGGCGTACACCCTACAGTCGTGGCCGGATTAGAATGGGAGTGGTAACGTGGGTCTTGAAAGGGGAAATATATATAACTAGGGGGTGGGGGGCAGAGGTCATGAAGCCTCGCAGGAAGAAAAGATTATTTCTTGCTTTTTTCAACCGTATTTTTTATTGTTTCCCATCCCTAGTCATCCAGTCCAGTTAAGTGGGTGCACAGTTAAGCTTATACAAATAGAGAGATTTATCTTTACTGTATTTTTCCCATGTTCACGTTCTTTGGTCTATGATGTAACTGAATAAGAAAAGTATATCAACTCCAAGATAATTAGTACAATATCCGATTAATGTGACATTCTATTTTAGTGGATTTAATCAGTTTTAAGATGATAAGTCAATGAATTTTATCGCATTCTATGTATTCATTGACGTAAGTTGGTACTGAAAAGTACGCTGTTGTGAACTTGGATCTGATGATTTGTGTGTAGTAGGCCTATACACATACGACGGAATGTTTTTTTTTATATAACTTACCTGAAATACAAAATCAGTAAAATATTCACGAGGTAAAACCAATATGTATAGGGCCTATAGTGTTTTGTAAAAACTCGTGTTTATTCATTAGAAAAAAATCAGGCAAGTTCTTTTATTCCGGGAGTATGGTTAGCCAAAGTATTCCTTTTTGGGTGTATTTTCAAGTGACAATTTGTTTTGGGGTTATATTATCCCCCCCGCATATCGAACATGCACTGTCCTACAGTATATACGAAGCTGTGGATATGGAGATGGCATATTTGTTAGCTACCATAGCAACTGAAGGCCTGCATTGTAATTAACAACAACAAGTAGATGTGCAACAAGTCGACAAGTAGACACTTGCTTGCTTATTTTTTCGAGGAGGGTTGATCGCATTTGACATATCTACCTCTAATAAGTCCATTCTTATATAGAATAGTTGAAGGGAAAAAACTAGTACCAATAAACGGAAGATATTTCGTATATGCAATAGTATACCGAAGTTGTGATAAATGATGAATATTTGGGTTTAACGGCGAGTCAACGACCTGGTTGAAATTGGTCCGAAATTGTGACTTGTGACCTTGTACTCTTCAACAACGAATGACACGAAAGAAGCGTATAATTAATTGTACTCAGGTCACCCATGTATACATCTCAACTGTTTCTCACATTCATGGCAGAAATGTTCTACTCTATAACAAAGTTCGAAAGAGAATTGTTTGCCTCAGGAATGTCTTAATGATCTCGTTATTCTAATGTATATAAAGTGATTGTTTTCATTCACAGCGCATTGCCGTAATCCTTTACATATCATTAATAGGCCGTACGATGTGTTTAATTGTCTCGATCGTATTTTCACATCGGTTTTCTCACACGGCGGTTGTGTCGAGTGTTCTGCTCTAGATCCCCGCCGGCAGCCGTGCAATTACACGAGTTATCGGAGACCAATTAGACGGGCGCAATTGCTCGACACACATTCGCCATTCATTACTTTCTGTTTGCCGCGTGGGTTCGATTCGCGCCCTGAAAGAATGTTCGCGTGATTTAGGGTGAGAAGTATCTATGACGTTTTCCTGATTATACGTTTAAAATACTTCGTGTATGATTACGCGGTTATTTTTATGATATATTCCGTATATGTGTTTTTCTTATTGAGAAATCAATTTTCATGAATTATATTTGGAAATTTAGTTTCAATTTCCTTCACTTGTTCGAGCGCGTAAAGAGCGTATATATGCCGGAATAAAGTCGACTCAGTTAAATGTGACATGGGTTTGGGTGTCCCCAACCTTACCTGAACCTTAACAACCTCCTTAATCTATGTCTTAACCACGTTTTATTGAAAAGTACTTCTTCGTTCAAAACTTCAAACCCAACCTTCCGCGATACATATTTGTATAATTGATGACTGTTGATTTGATGGGTGTTGTGCTTCCGAATCAAACTCGCGTGGTTTAGTATTCTCAAGACGCCATTTTTTAATGGTGCTCTTAACGACCCTCCAACAGCTGGGTTATATGGAGGTAATATAAATGATGATGGGTTAAAGGACTCATGCCCATACAGCGGGATACGAACCCGAGCTCGTCTGGCTGCAGATTTCAAAGCTGTGTCTCAACTGTCTTCATCAAAACTGACGACCAAAACGTGAATTAGTTGGACAAGTGCGTACTGTAAAATCAGTGGCCACATCAAAGACAATTATTTATTTTTATTTATTCATATATTGACGTTGTACAACTAGATAGAGAAGAACAAGCTCATTGAATAATCTTGTTAATTATCAATGTAACATATTCTCGGACGTATAAGTTTGTTTTCATTGAGAAAATCTGTTCCCGACGTAAATTCATTCAGTCAGCAGGTAGATGATATTGTGAACTGCTCTGAACTTTCCAGCGAATCATAAACATTGAACATAATGTATTTGATGAACAGACTTCAAATTGTCCAAACATAAGCAACCATCCGGCACCCAGATGTTGTGCCATTCTGTTCGCTCTTGTAGCTGTCTGTCAGAGTGTAAACACTGGCTCTGGGAGGGGGGGGGGGGGGGAGAGGGGGAGAAGGAAATGACAACAGGTTAGAGTAGATTCCTTTTGACAGAAAAACCGTCTCACATACTTCTTCCAGAAACAGCAGACCAGGCACCAACCTAACCGGGACACAAAAAAATCCACTACAGGAATAGACTTTTGATTCATAGGCACAATATTGTTCTTTAAATAAATGCGTTCTGTGGAGGTAATATGGTATCTACTATACCGACTTGAGATCTGTATCGGCTACAAACTTTCTTAGCTATACAATTATTTCAAATATATAATTATATTGAATGATGGTGGATAGTAAAAGTTAAGGCTGATATTAGATTTGATGACTTAGATATTTGTTGAAGGTATTAGATTTTTTTATTTCATTTCATTTACTTATTCATCCAAATAGATCGTTACATAGGATTATGTATGCAACATATGGCGAGTCAATACAAAACGTCGACTTTTATACCTAGATATAAGTTAATAATTTTACATAAGTAATTTTTGTAATTCAATTGTAATTTTGTATAGATTATCAAGCTGGATCCTTGTGGTCAATCACATTTGAGTGAACAGCTGACAATAAAATTGTTATTCTCTCTCTAAAGTTGAAATATAAATACAAACGTACTTCACTGTTCAATTGTAAAGTTATTGTCAACATTTGAAAAGTATGTAACGTGTTATACTAACAACATACCAGCAAACAGCAGTCATATTAAAACTCAGGGTATTGCTCTGTATAGAAATCATCATCACATATCGTTATGCATCCTGCATAGAAGTGCATCTACGAAAGAAGGAGCGAACCACCCGTGCGGTATTGGTTTGGGATAAGTGGAACCGCCGATTGTACTCTTTTCTCGTTTATACGCGGGAGTGTATGCACGGTGGTTATACAAAATGGAGTTCATTTTTTTCTATGTGTGCAAATTAGTGTCATTGAATAAAAATGTATATCAACTCCAAGATAACTTGATGCTCTTTAATTAATGACATTTTATTTTTGTTAATTCAATCAGTTTTAAGATAATACGTCAATGAATTTTCATCGCATATTTACATATTTTATTTATTCATTACAGATTATTCATAGAACAGGTGGTAATGGTTACTATACCTAATGAAATTACAATCAAACATACTCGATAAAATTATAAGTCTGTTATTTTTTTCTTAGCTCTCTTCTTAAATCACCAATCTTCGTTATGTTCGTGATATCTTCTTCCAATTCATTCCATTCCCGCGTCGTTCTTTGTATGAATCCATATTTAGGTACCTACTTCTCTATCTACTTTTTCCACTTCCATTCTCACCCCTCCCCTTGTACTTCTTTGTAATCCCTTTCCAATTCAAACTTGGTATTCATTGACATATTATCTTGAAACTGATTGTCAAAAAAATAGAATGTCATATTAATTAAAGAGCATAAAATTATCTTGGGTTTGATATACTTGCCATTCAATTACACTGGTTCGTGAATACAGAGAAAAATAGTGCAGATGAATTTCTGTATGTACATATAAGCACCGTGCATGCATGTACCCTCTTAAGACCTTCATTTTATAATTTTATTCAATATTACAGCTATCCTATGAACTATATAGTCATATATTATAGTCTAGTATAGTATTTTTCTTATGCGATACAGATTTAAATAGATATATTTAATGTAAAACTTGTTTTTATTGATTGACATGTAAAAGGTTTTGCTCAGGTAGCTCTTGGTGTTTTCAACACCATGGAGGTATCTATGTATTATTTTATAAACAAATTGCACTTGGCAGCCTGCACCTCTGTCATTACCTCGGACATTAGCATACAAGCAAACAGGAAGCATCTCCACATTATTAGCGTGTAGCAAGTAAAGTGTATAGTTGACAGTTAGCACCACCCACTGCAGACCTAGCCTGGCTGGCTGTAATTACTAGTATCTGTGCCAACCTGGTGGCAGCTAATGGACAAGTGGTTTACCTGTGGCTGGTTGCTTGGATGATGTACTGGACTTGATGTGTTGGCATTAGAGTAGCTTGCCAGTGGTTGGCGGTGCACTGTGCACTGACAATCGCTAGTACTGAGATGAGGTACTCCACGAATTGTTAGTATGGTGCTAACCAATGTAACAAATGTAGCGAAGTAACCAACGGTGCTAACCATTTGTGGGGTCAATGGTTAGCACCGAGATAAAATTCCTTAGCAAGTTCCTCAACTGCAATGAAGTAACCCAACAATAGTTAGCACTAAGATGAAGCCCCCCTCCCCCCTCACAATGGTTAGCACCATTGGCTAACCAATGTGCCGTATCCCAACGCTCCTACATTTCATCCTCAAATCTTAATTGGGGAACGTACTCTTTGTACTCAATTTAAGATGTTTTATTAAAAATATAGGTCTATGTGGGCCCCTATATTTATATTTCAATTATATTGATCCTTGAATAGGTTCTTGCCCAATGCATATTAATATTATAGTATAAATAATTCATACAGTGTGAAACTGGTAAAATACTATAATTTCACATTGAAAGAATTAAATAACGCTGTTCTTGTTAGAACTGGTTTATCCCTAGCAACCGTCGTATGTCATCGTAACTAACGCCACCAATATTATCTGTTTGCAGGACGAAGAGGAAGAAATAAAACTGGAAATAAACGTACTGAAGAAATATTCAAATCACAGAAATATAGCCACGTACTACGGTGCGTTTATCAAGAAAAGTCCGCCCGGAAAAGACGATCAACTATGGGTGAGAACTGAGAATCACTTCATTGTGTTGTTTATTTAGTCTCTGCTTTCGAGGAGTTTTTTTTTTATCAGCTTTGTAGGAATTATACAAGTTCCATATTTTCCATTGAAGTTTTCAAGATGGGGTAACTACAAGTAACTACAATATAGAATCATGTAGACCTATATGTGCTGTTCTCCATAATTATTAAAGGACATCACAACCCTGAAACTAGATTTGAATGAATTGAGTGACAGTAGGCCCCCCTATTTATTTCCCTAATTTTAGAGGAAACTAGAAATGATCATCTCCATTTCAGAAATTAAAATCAATTTTTTGGTCTGTCACGACTCGGAGAAAGATCTGATTTGAATTTTAATTTCAATTTCTAAAATGAGATGATGATTTCTAGTTTTCTCTGAAATTATGAAAGTTAATATCGTCATTATTCGTCGAAATCTAGTTTTAGGGTTGTGATATCCTTTAATAAAGTTGACAGACAGATTGGAGCACACATTTTGAGTGACATTGTCCAATTACAACAATGTGTAACATCCTGTGAAAGAAGGTCCACATGTTTGCCAGGCTAAGATGTGAATTAGCTCCACCTTTTGGTGCGTACCGGTACTAACGTGTTGCCGTTTGTTCCAGCTCGTGATGGAGTACTGCGGGGCCGGTTCCGTCACGGATTTAGTCAAATGTAAGTTTCCGTCCGTCGGTTTGTTCAACGAATCGATTGATGCGTCTTGTGACAGGATGGCATATTGCTGTATCTGCTGATAGATTGGCCTACTCATCACTATCTCTAGGCCTTCCATTGTACTTCCTTATCATACTATTCTCTGTAAATGGATGTGTGTTGAATTATGCAACATTTTAATTGTGAAATAGATTATTTGTTTATTATTTATTTTCATTAACCAAGACTAGTAGATGAATCACTAGTTTACTGAATCGTCATTCAGTAAATGAATGAATTCAGCTCGATGCCCGAAATGGTCGACCATCCTGACTAGGATTTAAAAGAGTTGATGGATACAAAAATTGTATCAACTTTTCGTCAAAATCTCATTCATAAGACCAAAAAGATTTGACCGGTCGATTGCCTCTCTAGGATCATTACAGTGTGTGGTTATGTTTATGTTTATTTTTTTTCAAAGATTTGTACATGATACAAAATTACAAATATAGAAAATATCAAAACTTGAAACTAGAAATGAAAATAATTAAACAGAAAGAGATAATTGAAAAAGATGGATAATACATGTAAGATGATGGAATGGTTGACTAGTGTGACTTTGAAGTCAGAAATTCATTGAGGTCATAGAATGGGTTCTGAAGTAGAAAAGATTTCAAGTTGTATTTAAAAGATGCAAGTTTGGTAAGGCTGGTTATATGTGCAGGTAGTTTATTATAAATAGTTGTGCAAAGATGGAGAGGGCTGTGAGTGAAAAAAGCGTGAGAGTGTGTGAGAGAACGGATTGAGTTACTGTGACGTGTAGGGTAGTTATGTATAGAGGAATTTTTAGGAAAGAGGCTTGTATTGGAGTGAACATAGGAACTTGAAAGTTGAACTTGAACATAGGAACTTGAAACTTCTAAAAGTTGAAACCTGATATAAATAAATATGTGACAAGTTTTCAAGTATCCAAATTATTAATCAGTAATCAGTAGATGTTATCAAGATTGACAATCAAGATGATTATAACTTCTATATAGTGTGTAATGTTTGATGTTGCCAGATTTCCCCGCCACGAAAGGGCAGAGCCTGAAGGAAGAGTGGATATCGTACATCTGCCGCGAGATCCTCCGAGGCCTGAGCTACCTTCACTCCAATAAAGTAATCCACCGAGATATCAAGGGTCAGAACGTCCTGCTCACGGACAATGCCGAGGTCAAATTAGGTAAGGTCAAACAAATTACAACTACGAAAGCTGAATGCGGGTTTTTGAGAACATTCGCCAGTTCACCTCTTTAATTAACTACAGCCTTGATTGGGGAACAATGATTTATAATTTCTAATCTAATGGGTATCAAGTTTTGATGTAATTAGAAAATAAAAAGCAATTACCAAAACATACATAGGCATACATATAGGCCTAATATCGAATGTATAGCCTGTAATAGTTCATAATTCAAAAAAAAATTTGCAAATGGTTTGTATTCCGATATTTCAATTTCACAGAAATGTTTGCGAGGTATTAAGACAAAAATGGGAAATATTGAACCTCACTTGCTCACTTTTATCACTTGCAGTAAGGAAAACCTTACTGAGTCGAAAAAAGTAATGAAAATTAATTACCAACTAGGCCCTAAAAGAAAGCCAATAGTAAACATTTAAAAACTAAAAATGTCATTCTAGGTCTAGTTGAGGAATTGGAGAACTCATTGGACCGGGCTTTTTTTCCGATAAAACCCGTTTCTTTTTCAACGCCAAGTAACATCACAATGGCCAGTGTTCTTCTGAAACGTTTCTTTCTTGGAGTCGACTTTGGCGTGGAACAAGAATAAGAATACAAATAAACCAGTATACCCCTAGTATGCTCTACAAAAAAATACAAACTGAAATAAAAAATGAAAAAACTGAACATATCGTTTTAGGTCTTGTGAAAGAAATGGAAAACTTTTTTTCTCAACCCTTGTCTTTCTCCACCTTGCCAATATCAATATATCCACTCACCTAACAAACCGTTCATTACCCGCAGTGGACTTTGGCGTGAGCGCCCAGCTGGACCGCACCATCGGACGGCGCAACACGTTCATCGGAACGCCGTACTGGATGGCGCCGGAGGTGATCGCGTGCGACGAGAACCCCGACGCCACGTACGACAACCGTTCGGACCTGTGGTCGCTCGGCATCACGGCGCTGGAGATGGCCGAGTCTCAGCCGCCCCTGTGCGACCTCCACCCCATGCGCGCGCTCTTCCTCATACCAAGGAACCCGCCACCGAGGCTCAAGAGCAAGAAGTGGGCCAAGAAGTTTCACGGTAAATATCTTCGGTTGCGTGTGGGAGTAGTTGTATTTATTTGATTTGTATCCATATAGAGAACGGTGGAGGGAACTAGTAGGAAGCAATGAAGAAGCTGAGGGTAGTAGTAGTGAAGGAGACGAAGAATAAGTCGGAACTGGTAGGGACTGATTGATATAAGGAGACTGCCATAGAAGAATTGTTGGAAACACCCCCTGGCCCAATCTATTGGTTATCTGGGATCAAGAAATAGACATTAAATTTTTTAGAATTCACATTCTTGAAAAAATCTTTTAATTGGAGTGGTGAATTTGGCTTGTGGTGCCCCCTACTACTTTCATCCATATTTTCTTTCATGTGGTACTTTCATCCATAGCCTTAATTGGGGAAAAAATTATTTTGTATCAAGTTTTGATATTCAACTATTTAACATGGGCTGCATATGGCTGGGTTTAAAAAAAAATAATGTTAAAAATAAAACCTCTAAATGTGATAACTGTACAAACGAGAAACTCATTAATGAAATTGATGATTGATGAAATTGTGCCTTGTATCACTAGATGGTAGTTACCTTGACGTTTTACCGCGTGCGTTTCAGGTTTCATCGAGACAGTACTCGTGAAGGACTACCACCAGCGGCCGTACACGGAACAGCTGCTCAAGCATCCGTTCATCCGGGACCAGCCCACGGAGCGACAGGTGCGCATCCAGCTCAAGGACCACATCGACAGGTGCAAGAAGAGGAAGCAGGAGAAGGGTAAGGGAACTTGTAATCCGTCATTCCTTCATTCGTCTGGATTCTATAGCAGGTGGTGCGGGTACGCTGTTGATGGTAAAGTGAAGTACTTGTGAAAAGGAGTAGGAATGACTGCCCTCGTTAGCTCAATCAGCTGAGGCACGCTTCAGACACTGAAGTCACCGTTGGGCGTGGGTTCGAGTCCCGCATAAAGCATGGGGTTTTGTAAACGTCCTGTCACCACCAACGACCCCACCAACAGCTAGGTTATACGGGGATACGAATGAGCGGGTGATAGTGAAACGATGAAGTGATGATAGGTGAAAGGACGTTTACAAAAACCCATGCCTTATGCGGGACTCGAACCCACGCCCAACGATGACTTCAGTTTCTACCGCTAGCGATAGTTGACTGCGCCACCGGGTGGCTTAAACTTTCCTGTGTCGATGGTTCATTTTCCTGGTCCCTTAAAAAAGGATAGAGAGGTATTGACTAGTTTCATACGTTACATATTATACCTCCCAACCCTTGCCGCTGGTATCATCATGATGTTTGTGTTCCAGAACGCGAGGACTACCACTACAGTGGGTCGGAGAACGAAGAGGAGGAGCCCGCCATGCCTGGAGAGCCGTCCTCCATCGTTCAGGCCGGGCCCGGAGGAGACACGCTCCGGAGGAACTTCCAGCAGATCCAGGAGGGACGGACGCTCACGCAGCCCGAGGTCAAGGAGTCCGGGAAACATGGGCGCAAGGAGAGGGAAGAAATACCGGATCCGGGACCTCCGGCCAGGCCACCGATACCACAGAGGCTTATAGGTGAGTCATTCAACTGGCTATGCTAGTGGTTTACAACTTGATGGCAACCTCATTTCCTAAATATTAGAGAAAACTAGATATCATCTCAATTTGAGAAATTATAGTCAATTTATTTGTCCTCCAGGACCCAACTTTTTTCCAGAGTCGTAGACATTACTCTATTCTGTTAATGTTTCTATACAGAATCGGAAGTGCCTCATGGTCTCTGGAGGACAAAAGCATTGATTATAATTTTCCGAAATTTCGGTTACGTTTTCTAGTTTTCTCCAAAATTATGGAAGTAAGTATGGTCATTAGATATTAAAATCTAGTTTCTGTTATGATGTCCTTTAAGGATGATGGATTACTCCCTCCTCCGATTGAAGTTGATCAAGTAGGCCTACTATTGGTGTGGGCTAAATACGACCGCTTTATCTGAACGACATCATTTAGATTGATCACACATTTTGATCACACAGACACAGTTTTTTTTTTATTATTGTTCTCTATCTTTAATAATATCCAATTACGCTATTCATACTCAAGTGTTGATTGTAGACAAGCAATTACAATTTCTCAGTAATTTCTGTTGCGTTGATTTTCTCTACGGGTAAGTCTAGACTGAATACGTTATTATTTCATTAATATGTAGTCTGAGCCCAATAATAAATTGAAATGTAATAGTAATCGTTTCCTGCGGCTCCATTTAGAGTCACGACCTATAGGTTGGGATTGGGTAAGGAATATGTTTTCAACTGTTGATCTATATTGCCAAGACGTACTTTATGTGCCGTCCTTATCTCTATCATTGTTACACTACCAGGTACTCAAAAGTGATTATAACAATTACAGATAAGATCCAACTCATAATTGAAACTTTACTTCCTAAATGGTCCTTTATCAAGCCTTACTTCATCTTGATAAACATATCTGTAGATTACACATACCATACTAATAATACATTGTACGTGATAATAATAAGGTTGTGTCATCAAAGAAAGTAGTACTCTTTCTGATTGATCGTATGTATTTGTTTCCAGTCGTACCCGACCCCCACCCTCCCTCCCGCCCGCTACCACCACCCCCTCGAGAGTCCAAGCCGTTGACTCCGCCCACCAGCTCGTCGAGCCACACCCCGTCGTCCAATCAGCAGCCAGCACAGCCGCAGCGTAACTCGCACATCTTTAAACCAATGGTAGCTATGACGACTCGTGCGTGTTGAGGCGGTTATTGTCGGGTCTTGAATGTCGTGCGGGGTTACGTTTTCTTCTGTGATTCTGTACTACGGTCATAGTTTATAATGTTGAATACCGGTAGTTATCAGAAACTCAGAAACCCTGCTACGTCTTCTTACTGTTGAATATTTTTATTTACTATTGGTTTACTCACAGTTGAGTATCAAACTGTACATCAATATTGCGTATTGAAGCCCATTTAGGCCTATTAAAATGATGTTCCTTATCGTAATCAGACGCAGATTAAAATGGCCTAAAATAAGTGTGTCCACTGCTAAAAATGTGTATTTAATTAAGGTACCGGTATGCTTGTAAACATTGGTTTTTACTTTTCACATTGTAGACCAACTTGTTTTGAAGAAGGCCTATAGGACGTTAGGACAGCCAGAGATGTTTCGGATTTTGTCCGACTTCTCGAAAAAAAATTTTTGTATTCTTTTTAAATATTGTGCCCATCTATGAATCACCACTCGAATGTTTTTGTTTTCTTTAAATTTTTGGTAAATGCCTTTTCGTTTTCTGTTAACAAGTTTTTTAAATTTGACTGAGTAAAGGTAGACCTGACCAGTTCACTTCATTAAAAATATTTGTAAATAATATATTCTGAGAGTTTTTTTTTTTAAATTTACTAGTAACATTCTCGTGTAAGTTATGATAAATACTTCGCTACACTGTGGTGTGGTAATATTGTTGAAATTGTCGTAACTTTGCTGAAATAATCCATCTTACCAGTTATTGCCACGCACCGGTATTTCATCTCACATTCATCTCTCCCCGAGTAGGCTTGGCACACCTGCGTACGCGTTTGTCTCCTTGTTTCGTTACGTAATACACTAGACCCCGCTGCATGACAACATGGCTTCTTACTCTTCTAGAAGCACTACTAGTTATCACTATCGACGTACAGTGAAACCTTCGGCTATCGTTACCTGAGAGACCATCAATGTAGGAACATTTAGCATTGATTATACCGATGTGTAGAACGTTCTGTGGGACAGAATAAAAGTAGAAGCAGGAAAACGATGGATCGGAAAACGATGAACAGAGGTTTTGCTGTGTAGTAGAAAACAAGTATTACGAATATTCATCGCCACCAAGTTTCAAGTGTAATCGTGGAGTAACACCTAAATCAAGTAACCTCAGGTTGGTTTGTAGATTGTGGGTATTGAAATATATATTGATTCACTGTTGAAATACTAAGTATTACTATTGACTACTTTTTATAGTTTAGAATAATATATCTATCGATTCACGGATAGCCAATCTGCAAGTTATTTCTTCAAATTTAATCATCTTGATCTTGAACTATTACAATTTTTTAAAACTTGTGTCTCATTAGTAAAATTATAAAAATTAAAGATTTGTCCTAACTTTTTCAACTTTCAAGTAAAAAGCATTCGAGTATAATGTTTTACAGACCTAATTTGAACTCATCTCTCGTCTAGCTATTCTAGACGTAGGCAGATTCAAGGTCGTTGAACGTCTGGGTTTCGGTAGGCCTAAACGTATTTTCCACGGTGCACGGGGTCTCACTTTCATATGTGTTTCTGTAGGCTTCGTTACGAGAGAAAGTGCACTGACAATATGAGGTCTAGGCCCATCTGTTGCTAATGTGAATACCGGGATGATTCCGTGAAATAACTAACTACGTCCGCGTACTTCACGCTTTCCAAAACACATAATAAAATAACCCTTCATCTCATTCATCAGCACTAAGAGATATTAGCTAACATCAGCTATCGTTAGCTATGGGTGGATTGCAAGAACGAAGTTTAACCCCGGTCTACTTTAGACGCCGTCTAAGTACTTAGACGGCGTCTAAAGTAGGCCGGGGTTTAAACTTCGTTTTTGCAATCCACCCTATGTGTTTTTGTACTCTGTCGTATGTTTTTCCTCCAACTTATACCCACCTCTTTATTTCTCATATCACTAGCTTCTCCTACAATGTATCATCATCTATCATCCATCTCTCATATCGTCCATCACAAAAATATATTCTTTAAATCAAGTCCTACTTTCCAATAATATCGTTAAAACACAATATGAATGAACATTCCAAATTCATTATTGCCCATGTTTACGTAGTGAATTATCACAGCCCATCGAGTATTCACAGCTACGGTGCACTTTATCGACTAACGAAGCGTACAGTCATGTCTCATCTTGTGGGTATTTGTTTGGTTTTGCTTCTCTTGAACTTGTTTGTTTGTTTTGCACCTAATTCCACGTCTGTCTTCTCTTTTCATTCAAGCACCCCGCCCGACCCCCGCGCCCAGAGGTAATCACGCCTTACGTTACATATCTTGCTTGGTGCACGGAACATTGCATGACAGTAGGGCCAACTTGATTTGTCGACACACAAATTTCCTAGCGTTATTTTAGGATGATATTTGTGTTTTTTGCTTTGGCAGCTTCGTAAATAGGAGATTAATACCTTGGGTGTTATGTTCTAGGTCTAATTTGTAAACAATTTTACATACATTTTTTGATCGTGATTTCAAAAGACTTCATTAGATCTGTACAATGTTGAAAGTCAAGTTGTGAATTTTTTTGCAGCTAAGTGGTTGAATAATTGTTTTTTCTGATCCGATCACATTGTATAGATAGTTTAAACATTGAATGGCATAACAATACTCAGATTTGCTGTTGCGGTAGAAAGGATGTAAACATATTCAACAATTTTTGGTGTGAATGGTTTCGTTTCTATTTGTGCTTCAAATTAATTACGATTTACTCAAGATTGGGAATGTCGAATCATTCGATTGGTTATGACGTAGATGCCTGGCAGTACCAATCATTGCGACCCGTCTGCGGGTTGCTTTCTACGTCACAACTGAAGAATTTATTGACATTCCCAGTCGTGATTAAATCATAATTGATTTCAAATGCAAATTAAAAATATGAAGTTTTCACAAAAAGTCGTTGGAAAAATCTTTCCATCTGGAGCCGGAAATCTCAGTGCTTTCCTTTAAGATGCCTTACTTCTAGACAATACATGCATAAATTATAAACGGAAAACATTTGTAGAAAGAAATCGGGTACACAATATCTTGATTACTGCCGTACAATGTCAACAATGCCAAGTTGGTAAGCATGCGATTGCGAGCGGCATTAACCTGCTCTGTGTGTGTTTGTCAGTTTAATTATTCGTTGCTACGCAATCGTTGAAAATATCGTTGGTACGTGATAGCCCCGAGTGGTTTTATGTTTACGCGTTTTCTTTTGTTTATCTGTCGTTGGCTTCTGCTAATGAGTACTAATTGCCGTTCGTTAAACTCGTACCGAATTGTTTCTTTACCTAATTAGCAATAATGATGAAAACAATTCATTAAAATACCCATCCTACATTTAGAGTCCCAAGAGCCTGGGCCTAATCATTTTACAATCTTCGATGCAAGTATATTGAGTAGTAAAACCTTCTTATTCAATACCATATATTTTTTTGTAGAATTTCAACAATATAATCAAAATGTTATACTGGTAGTTTATAACAATAACTTATTGAAGTTATAAAACTTAACAACGTAATATAAGTTATAACCTATGAATATTTATAGCTTACACCTAAATATTTTATTAAAATGCCCTAGAAATTATATTTTACATTCAAAGTTAGAGATAATTAATCTAATTTCAATACTAGAATGCAGAGGCAAGCATTTGTGGTGAATTAAAAACCCAATTTTCGTGTTTATATACCGGTAGCTAAAAGCGGTGAAGTGTTGTGGACTACGGTATTTTTTATAAAAATCGTTATTAAATCGTTTTTCACCTTTTTGTGAATTTTCACGCATTTTGGTTTATGTTTTTTTTAAATTATTTTCATCGGGATAAGATTTCCTGATGAATAAATACTAGCATGTGCTGTTATTTTGAATTAGTATTCATTGAAGAATCAAGGCAGAAATACAAAGCTCTAAAAAAAAAATCGATTTTGTAATATTCGTGAATAAAAAGACATAATAATCGCGGAAAATCGTGAAAAGTATCATTTTCGCGAAAATTTGCGAAAATAACAATAGGTTTTTTGAGCTTTGGAAGACCTGAAACGTATACATATTGATGAAAAAGACACTTTACAAACAATTTGCGTTTATCGTTAAAACCCCAAATGCTTGCCTCTGCTCAAGGCTATAGTATTATTGTTGTGTTTTGTGTTTGTGTGTGCTTTACCAACTACTAACAATATAAATACCAACATATAAGAATCGCTTGCGACACGTCTACTAACGCGTATTATACTAACGCGATGTATGCTAACGCGTATTGTTGTAACGCGTTGTTATGTCCCGCGCCAGGACCTCGACATGCTTGCGGCGCAGCTGAATGAGCTTGGCGTCGCCACGGAGGCGCCCGCGCGGCCGGTGAGACAGAACGGCCGGACGGCGGCGCTGCCTCAGTCAGCCTCGGCCAACCTGGACGTGGCGGCCGTAGACTCGGACTCTGATGAGGACGACGACCGCGTCGGTGTGCGTAACGACGGAACGTTGCTCGCAAGCGACCCGCCCAAGCCGCTGTAAGTCACCGCCACGTGCGGCTTGCGTCTAAATAACCGCTACATGATCGAGTTAGAGAACGGAATAGTGTCGTTGTCACGCGGTTTAATTTAGTATTCTACCTCCAAAAAATCTAGCTATTGGTTACCTGTTGAGCAAACTAACTGAGCATCTGACATCCTTTTAATATATTCATAGTGTGATGAATTGATCAATTCATAGTACGATGAAAATAATTTTATAAAATCTATTATTGTTGAATGAGATTAAATTGCTATTTTCTACCTTCAGTTCTTCATCAAAACCCGAACTGCAAGGTTGCCTTTTGCATTTTTTATTTTTGAAGTCTTGAGGGGACTGAATTATATAACTTGGTATCTTGGCAGGCATTTCAGTCCCAAATAAACTGAGTGCATTGAAGTTAATTGAATTCAATTCTAACATGTGTTGATAAATTCTACAATAATTAGTCTACAAATTAATTAGAGGATTAGTATATTCTTCAAATTGAATTTACAATCATTTCTGTGAACTAATAATACACTATTTCAACACCTGCATATAGGTCACAAACTTTCATGAATAACAAATGAAATCATCTCGGATCAAAAATTTCTCTTTGAACCTTTTTTCATCCTCGTTAGCTCGACTTTTTTATATGGTAGGTGGAGGCCTATACATTTATTCCAATTTGGTTCATGTTAGCAGATTAGTAGTGTTGAAAGAAGTATACCTAGTATATTCTACATTTCGATAAATTGAACTAATAACGATGTCGTCATTTCTTTTACTAACCGTTTTGTCTGTTTTCTCTCCCTCTTTTGTTTTGTTTTTTATTATTTCGTTCAGGCCTGAGCTTTCTCCTTACAGACCAACGGATGCTGCGCATGGACCTCAATCCTTAGTCACGCACGAGGGCAAAGGTAATTATTAATCTTGTGATTAAATCTACTTCGTAATAAGTAAAATTCCGTTTCTTCATGAGGGACTCGAATCCGACCCGTCGGTTCAGTTTTCGAGTGCGTTGGCTGTTGATTTCAGCAGCCGATAGTCGAGTGATGGTTTTTATGATTAGGTGAGGTTTAGAAGACCTGTTCCCAACTCTTCCGGCATGTTCTGATATTTTATATACCGGTTTAGTTTTAAAATGCAGAATCATAGAACTTTTTGTGGGCCCAGAAACCTGTAGGTATAGTATTTTGGGTGTAATTGTTTGGACAACTTTTAAGAAATATTGGTTACTGATTTTGTAAAACTTTGTAAGAATTACCCAGCTGAGAAAATATTCTATATATTCACTTCCTCTAGGTTTGAACACTAGAATTATACATATTTGATATCATCACAAATATTTACAAAAATCAGTCTATAAGCCTAGCCTACACTTGGGAGAAGAAATAACTTTTTTCAATACTGGTACATTTCATACAACACTCTAGCTCACCTTGCTGCGTGCATAAAATGCTGTGTTGCCTAGTTTCAATAAAACGTGTAGAACATATTGATGTACGTACTGATGAATTCTCCCGACTAATGATTTCTGTTTCATCAGTTGGCGGACCTTCGTCGAGTGGCGCCCCCAACCGCCCCCTCCCCCCCACCCCCGACTGAGGAGGAGAGCTGGAGACAGGACGCTCGTCATGAAGCGGGTAAGTGCTCCAATCTCGGATCACGCGTTATTTGAGTCGGCTCGTTGTAAGAAAGGCTTTCAGTACCAACGTCACAGTTGTATTAAACTCAACGAGGGAATGCTACGAGTTATTATTATTTATGTAGAATGTGTTATCATTGCATATAAATGTTGCTGATTCTACTAGCATGAATATGTATTTGTGAACATGTATATTTTCACTACGCAAGTGCAACATTTGAATATTTTGATCGTCTTTCAAACCTTTCTTACGACTTGTCTACTATAAATTGCACCCAATATTATTTTATGGTACATATTATCGTCTGCTCAGTCCACTTTCAGTTCATCATCACCATTATTATTATTATTCATTCTTTCATTTGACGTTATAATTGTTTGTCAAGTTTAGTGCATTAATGTCATGTCACTATGTTGCCTTGTTTTCGCACAAACCAAAACGAAATAACAGAGAGAAGCCGCCGCTCGTTTACAAAACCAAAACCAGCAAAACCGTCGATCCGAACTCGACGAGCAGTTATTGTTGAAGGACTGGGACTTTGCGAGGTTCTTCCAGGGATTCAACGAACGCCTCGACAAGATCAAGACCGAGAACGGTATCCACGGGCCCGACGACAAAAAGCCGCTGGAAAACGGCAAGTCCAACAACGAAATGCCGAAGAAACGAGAGTCTTTTGCTCCGTTAGAAAACCCGAAACTCATTCCCCAGCATCGTCGTAACGATTCCGATTCCCGCCTTCCCGGTTTCCGTCGCGAGAATTCCGACTTCTTCCCCTCGTCTTCCCGCCACTCGGCCATCCTCCTCGAGTCGAAAAGCAGCAGCGCCATCGTGCCCAATCACAGCGGAGCCCTGTTCTCCGGCCGTCGCGGTTCCGACGTAGCCGGCCTGAACTTGTCTCCGAGCAAGAAGCACTCGAAAGAGCCGGTGCTGACCGATTACAGCGTGAATAAAGCCGCCAACGATCGCGCGTCCGTCCAGCTGGATTACCCGGTCCGGCCGAGACGGGAGAAAACCGAGGGCGATATCGTGTTGCGTAATCGCCACGACTTGCGCGAGGAACTGGAGGCGCGGCGGTTAGACGTTGAGGAAAGGTTCTCGCGGGAAGCGGACAAAATGCGAAGGCGAAATAGTCGGCCGGTAGAGAACAACAGTACGGGGGCAAGTGAATTCAGTCTGCGACAGGTTAGTGATCGAGAGAAATGCGTGAAGAAGACGAGAGTATCTTTGGGGGTTCTATTTTATGTGCAACATTATGCCTAACTCGCGTTGAAATGAATTATATTATTTCAACGTGTACTACTTAATAAATCGATTAGAGGTTTGATTGATTTGCAAGTTACTATTTTTGTCATTTTTGTTATTTAATTATTGGACTACAATCCATCAAGCTCTAGCTCAATTTTATATTAATTATTTGAATCATTCAATATAATCATTCATATATTACATATTCATTCACTAATCATTCAATGTTGTAGAATATTCTCCGCAGTGTTGAAAACGGTCACTTTTCGTGATATTTATAGTTTCGTGAATCACAACGAGGTTAGCATGTGATTTTAACAATTCAGGAACAACACTAAACCATTCTACTTCTGTACGATGAACATACTTACAGCTGATAAAATCTGTGTCACCACTTTTACAAAGTCTTGGCTGCTGTGACTGTTCTTGATCCTAATGACATTTAAGAACCGATTTCCCGCTTATTTGATTTGGATCCATATCAATTTATCGAAACTGCGTGTTTTACACAGCTCTCTCGTCAAGGTGAGATCACGCAGCAGTTTCAACCCATTCAGTCGTATAATTGACACACAGCTCTAAACATGCTTGTGTAGCAAGCTACGTTCTTTACCTGACATAATAATAATCCCAATAATAATTTTATGTGATAATTAACCCGGTTCAAAACCGATTTAGGCATCAGATACCAAGTTGCTAAATTCACCACCAGATGTCAACCCGGTTGAAACAATATACGTTACCGTTTTATCACGGTAGATCCAAAAGAAACC
This sequence comes from Brachyptera putata, assembly GCA_907164805.1. Taxonomy (NCBI): domain Eukaryota; kingdom Metazoa; phylum Arthropoda; class Insecta; order Plecoptera; family Taeniopterygidae; genus Brachyptera; species Brachyptera putata. The sequence continues at coordinate 7,066,593 of OU015472.1, forward strand.
GATTTATCGAGGCAATCCCGCCCAGTGCATGATGTTCCCGTCTCCACGACTACTGTGACACGCTATTAAAATCTCGATCAACATTGAAATTACACCCGATTTCAACAGCTTTCTATAAGAAATAATAATTGGCAGTTGATGTTTTTCAATAGATGAATTATCTAACAGTTAATGACAAAATAAGAATGTATCTGAATCATATTGAATCTAGCATGTAGTTTGTAAACTGTGTGTCCTACTTCCTACTAATGGAATTGCTACTCGCTTGCCACCGCATGCATCGTGTATCAACTAACAACGCCGTCAGTGCATGTCGTGCTAAACACGTTCAGACGTTCGGCGTGCTACGGTTGGACCGACGAGAGTACGTGTAGCGACAGTGTATGTTCCTTCTACGACAATGTGACGTCAGAGTAGTAGAGTTAGATTGGATGGATTTTGCACAATTTTTATTTTGGAATTTTTAACCTGGAGAAATGACTCCAATGACGATTAGAGTGTTATTTTCACCGAGTTGTTTAGTTAGAATTTTTTAGTTTTGATAATGTAGATTTTTTGGTATTTTGTTGGGTTTTTTAGGCTTT
>OU015472.1:8347276-8534341 GCA_907164805.1 Brachyptera putata
AGTAGAGGAAGGTTGGTAAAAGGTGATAGAGAGGAAAGAAGAAGAGAGAGAGGAAAGAAGGAGAGAGAGAACGAGAGAGAGAGAGAGAGAAAGAGAGTGAGAGTGAGAGAGAGAGACATAGACATGGAAGTATACCTAGTGAGTGAGATGAATATAGATGGATCAAAAAGATAAATCATGCGACATCAAAGAGAAATGTTTGATCGGGCCAAATATGCAGACAAAATAAATTTGGTCGAAAACGTTAGCAAGTCAAATTTGTTAATAACAAAGTTAGAGAGTTCACTTGTATGTAACAGTAACAATCGATATTTTTGCCATCTTTTTTTTTCTCACATTCAATTACATTCAAATAACACGTCACATATTGTGAATATTCATTATGGATCGGCATTATTCCATAAAATACTTCTCTGCACGGTGTTAAGCAATTTCACCACAATATATTCTTCCATGAAGTCACTGCGATCGTTCATACATCATATTGACACTGAAAATGTTACGCTGTGACTTTTTCCCCTTGAACTTTCGTTCCCTATTTTTATTCCCATAAAACAAGAATCAAACAATCAATTTGGCAACACTGTAATCCGAATATAGGCTCGTTTGCCAGCCAGTCTGTGGTTCACCAACAATGGCGGCCTCACAGCCTGCGAACCATGCCGTGCTGAATAATCTAGTAGGCCGTGTGTGACGTGAGTGCGGGTCGAGACGGACAATCGGTTCGGTTAGGAGATAGGGGGGACGGTCGATTGGTCCTGTCTAGTGAACGTCTAGATGATCGAGTATGCTGCATGGTTGACACGAGGGATGATACAGTGCATGGAATGGATGAACAAGTACTGTCTACACGTATGAGTAATTTAATTACATGCAATATACGGGTATATATATATATATAAATATATATATATATATACCTACTTCCACTCGCGTGTAGGATGAAGTGGATAAAGCTCATTCCTCCCCCCCCCCCCCCAAACCACCCCACTTAATACGACCACAACATTAAAAACTATAACAATCAAAGTTTCACTGCCTGTATGTAGCACAATACAAAGTTTCCATTCGTTGAACTGGACGTAGATTTTAGATTGGTTGTATTATTTTTTTATTTATTTTTTATATTGGGTTTAACGACCCACTGTTATGATAGCGCAGATCTAATGGCGTCGGATGGATGATTAATGAGATGAGGGGATGATGAGATGAAGGTGACGCCTTAAGATGATGGCTGGATGGCGTTAATTAGTTTCACGTTCAATATTCTCAGCTCTAGGTGTAAATAATCCCTATACTGGCAAAAGAGAGGGAGAGAATTTTTCCGTTATTCCAAGCAAACATTTCATTATTATTATCCGTCTATTGTCCTTCTATTGTGCTCTTGTGTTCTGTATCGTCGGTCAAGTAGTTCATAAAGCCTCCGCTGGACTCTGAACTTCAATAAACACTCGCTTGGCGCGCTGTTTGTTGAATTCCGCCCGCTATAGAAGCCATAACACAAGTATGGGAAATATTGCACCCTTTGTGCCTCGCGTAATCCTCTGTTCAAGCTATCATCGCTTTCGACTAATTTCACATCATATAGAAATAACTTGGTGGGAATTTACTCAATGGAAAATTATTGCAGAGATATTGAGGATAGAAAAAACCGTAGTTAGTGAAAATGAATTCCGAATAGTTCTTGTCGAAGAATTTATTTAATTTTTATTATTATTCTCTCTCTCTCTCTCTCTCTCTCTCTCTCTCTCTCTCTCTCTCTCTCTTTCTCTACCTTTCTCTCTTTTAACATTCTCTCTCCACCTTTTTTTCCAGTATATCTATATACCTCTTTGCCTCTCTAAAAGAATCTTGGCAGCTGACCATCGGTCTATATCCCCTCATGATGTTGATGTTTTTGTTCCATTTTTTTCCGGTAAAACCGTACAACTGATTTTTCTCAAAAACAATCCCAACCTATTCTGATGTGATACCAATATTCTAAAAACGTTTGAAGTCGATTGGTCAATTTTCCTGACCTGTATGCCACGTACAAAATTACAAAAAAAAATCGGTATGTGAAATGCAAGTCTTTGCTCCGCTCATCTAATAATAATCACCCAGGCCTTTTCATAGTCTTCAATGAATCCACATTACAATAAGTGTATAAAACTTTTTACAACATGTCACTGAAGGATCTCGAGACGTTTAATTATAACGTTGTGTTCCGGATGACCTGCGTTTTGAGTGAATGTTCAGTGAATGTTCAGTGAATTTTCAGTGTATGTTCAGTAAATGTTCAGTGAATGTTCAGTGAATATTCAGTAAATTTTCAGTGTATATTCAGTAAATGTTCAGTGAATATTCAGTGAATATTCAGTGAATATGGTGGTATAATTCACTCTCGTGTGTGAAGCGTGAATTATAAATGAAGACGCTTCACAAAACAGGCACAAACCGGGTCTGAACCAGAGACCATCGCGGGCTCTTTACCTCTCAACACTATTGATTAATTGGTATCACTACATCATGGGTCAGTATTCATATTCGAAAAGGCAACCTCTATTCATCGGACCATCGGTCTATGTCACCACCTGCGGACGCTGGTTGTTGTTATTGTTGTTGTGAGCAGCCTAAACGAACTTTTAAATACATCGAGCTACCTAAGCTAACCCAAACTGACCTAAACTAACTAAACTAACGAAACAAACATCTAGAACTAATTTAATCTAAGCTACAATCAATCTGAGACCTAGGTTTAATAGACCTACATTCAAATAATGAATATATTTGAAGCGTGAATACTAAATAGTGTTAAGTTTATTATCCCCTACTTCAGGTCCGATCGAAAAAAAAAGGTAGGAAGCGATCGAAGCGTTTAAACTTCAACTTCATTCAATTGTTTCAAGGTTACCTATGAACAAATGCATTTCTATTTCATAAGCCTTCTGTAAATGCTCAATTCTATGAGTTTCGAAACGAGATAATTCAGTATTCGTCCCCTTCCCTCATCCCCTCCCCATCACCCCCACCCTGTCAGTCAATCATCTATCACGTCACAGGTGTCCGCCATTATGATTATCTATAATTGCATACGTCGCCGAATACGTCGTCCATCATGTAATCGCGGGAAGCCTATTCGTGATGAGCGTATCAAAAATTTTGATTCCCATTATTCAGTGCTCAATTCGTATATGTATTATAAAGGGTCTACAGGAACAAATTCACTGAAATATCAGGTAATGATATACCTGGTATATCAGGTAATATTCTCTGTTGAGTCAATTTCACGAATTTTAACTAAGCACTAATACGATAACTATCAATTAAGATTCGAAAATATGCGTAACCAACGGTGTTAACAAGTTAATCCACTAACAATTGCCTATAGTAATATATATCTTCAGTTTTGGTAAAAATTTCAAAATTCTTCTGTTTTCACTCCAAGTGGAAAATATTATTGAAGAGAAAATCAACAAGTGAAATATCCACAAATCATTGACGCTCAATGGTTAACATGGCTGCCTCTAATTCTCTGTGTCCTTGGTTCGATTTCCCACCCAGAAATGTGTAAATATGCCGGAATTACTAGCGTGGGAGTGGCTCTAACTGGCAGATTAAAGTTGATATCGACCTGATTACGCATGTTATTTGTTTTCACTAACTCTCAGATGTAGACAAATTGAACTTGGTAATACCACACCCAAGTCAAGTATATTTATAATTATAATTATTATCAATAAATACTTTTATCCAAGCACATAGCAACAAGGCGATCTTGAGGCAAACAAACCTCATTGCGAGAATGAAATGAATGGATGTTTTATCTTGTCAATTACACTAGAATTAATGATGCGGGTCAAGGTGCTTCTATGTGGCCCTTAGTGATATAACAATCGATATTACAGTAAGTATCTGTTATCTACAAAATACATACCTAACTGCATGTCTTCAACCAAAATCGATGTTAAAGATTCGGTTTAGATGTATTAAGAAATTCAAGAAATATAATCACTTATTTCAGAATGTAAAATATTAAAATCCAATGTTTTTTTATATAAAAACTTATTTTTATCCATAACTTGTAATTGATATTAGATTGAAATTATATTTGACAGTTCTAAAAGTACGGTCGTAAGTGTTTAAAACGTGAAAGCTAACACCCATAACAGCTCTTCAAAATAGCTAATGAGTATAATACAAGTCAATTCGTCAATTCAAAAAATCACAAAACCGCACAGTATTTTAATAGCTTCTGTGTACATTACATATTTGCGTATATTATGGGTATTCTGATTCATCCAACACCGAATTAAAGTCAGTAAAGCATAACAACAATGTGTCAATTCAATGTATGCTTTCTTTTTTCAATGTTGGTATATAGAGTGTTTATCTCCATAAAAAATGTCAACAATAGGAAATGACTGATGAAAATGTTTAGTCAGTTGATTGGTCGGTCACGATTTGCTGAAAATGCAGTCGTACTTCAGTCGATAAAGCAGTTCTATTTTCCGTCCAACTATGCAACTTCTATTGCCTCTGGTAAAACGGTTTAGCAGAATAATTCAATATTGGAAAGCATCAAAAATAATAATCTGTGAAGTAAACTCTATCGAAATTAACGAGCTTTGCGATGATCAACAAAGTTAACGAAACGAGAGGCTAAACTCAATTAATTTTCATGAATTTCATGTTTTTTTTATGCGTCCATTTTTTTTATGAAGATAGAAAATACGAAGCTGTGAAATCAGATACATTCTTCATCAATATACGTAATGTGAACTCTTTATCGCTTCGATTGCAATATTATATCAAGTTTATATCTTGTTTTCTTCGCAGAATAAAGGTTTCGTGAGAGACTATCATACATACGCCTGTTAGTAAGTGAGATAGCAGGTGAGGAATTATTATTGCACCAAACATTACCGACTGAAATGAAAATAAGTAAATAAGTAGTAGAGATCTTTTTAAACAAGACTAGAAATCTTTTTAACTTGTGTGATGATGTTTAATGATGTGTGATGTGTGAAGTTTAATCTGAAAATTATGAATCAATTTGAAAATAATACTTGTGAAAGTTTACACAAATCAATTTATATATATATATATATATATATATATATATATATATATATATATATATATATATATATATATATATATATATATATATATATATATATATATTCAATAACACCAAAACTTGATTGTTGAAACAATTTGTGAGAGAATAAGTTTTCCACATTTAAGGCGATGGGTATATTTGGGATCGTTTGTATCGTTTGGGGGCACCACAAGGGCTATCTCACCACGCCATTTTGATTATTTTAAATTTTGAAAATGAACTTTGACCTCAGGATCGCGCTGTCTGTGACTTGACTTTTTCATGGTGCAAAATACGAATTATTTGTTATGAGCGATGATATAATATTGTGATGAAGTAAAACCTACGATTTAAACATGAAAAGATATATCTGTTTTCACACACAAGTTTCAAAAACCCACTCGATATAATGCTGATGCCTGCAATCGGAGAATATATTTTTATTTTATAACTCATATTTCTTGACTCCAATTTTCCTGAAAGAAGGTCACATCGATCTTACATATATCTATATCGCACATAGATCGATAGTTGAGCCTATTGTTCGATATATCTCGAAGTTGTCATCGCTACAGTAAAACCAATAGAGATTGGGTTCAGTATATATACACGAGCGTCGTAAAAATCAACCCGATTTTATAGTTTTATTTGAGATTGTCCTTTTTTGTCGTTGATTGAAGAGTATTTGGCGAAGTTCAAAGAGACGCTGGTTCGATTCCGGAGTTGTGCAGATGATTTCCAATGTTTTATGAACATTTTCAGTCGAATATCAGCTCTCGTGATCATCTTAAGAGTCCATATAAGAGTTGCCGCCCTCGGTAGCTCAGTCAGCTGAGGCACTGCATAATAAACTGAACTCACTGTTGTGCGTGGGTTCGATTCCCGCTTAAGGCATGACTTTTTGTGAACGTCCTTTCACTTATCATCACTTCATACTTTCATAATCACCTGCCCATTCGTATCCCCGTATAACCTAGCTGTTGGTGAGGTCGTTAAGCAAACAATAAGCAAGCTAGAGTTGATTTAGCGAAATATCAGTTTTTTGTTGATAACTTCAGAACGGAATAAGATATCAAAATTTTAATAAGGAGGAAATACCGATATTTTCAATTACTTCAAGGTTTATAGCTGTTCAATTCATATCACATAATTGTCACAAAATAAAAATTTCTTAGCCTATACGCTTGTCAATTAGATGACTTGAGTTATTCTGTTATATTTTGAACCATCTTGAAGGTATTAAAAGTGTATGTTTCCTTTGTATTAGAACTTAGAAGTTTGGTAACTTATTTCGTTCATGAGTTAATAGCAAAAAACTTATACACACACACACACACACATACCGCTGATTAATAATAATCATCTATCCCAGATTCCAAATGATGGGTCATGGGGGGGTGGAATAAATCACACCAAAATACGAGGACTCCGGATCTCTGGAAACAAGCGACTCATACCAATGGAAATTGATATTATTTGTTATTGTAGTGGTATTGACAAGGATCTCATTAAAGATAACGGGATGAAGAAATACATTCTCATCTGAGACACGAAGATTAAAAGGCTACATCCCATTTCAGTGAAATCCCGTTTCATCGACTGTCTCGTAACAACGAAATCCCGATTCGTCGAAATCCCGATTCTTCGAAATCCCGATTCGTCGACTGTCTCCAGTTTATCGAAATCCCGTTTCATCGAAATCACGTTTCAGTGAGATCCTATTTCATCGACTTTCAGCCAATGACGTAGGTGTTCGTTTCGTCGACTGTCTCGTTTCATATGAAATCCCGTTTCCTCGAAACCCCGATTCAGTGAAAGCCCGGTTCATCGACTTTCAGCCTTTTACTTAGCTGTCTCGATTCGTCGACTGTCTCGTTTCATCGAAATCCCGTTTCATCGAGGTCCCGTTAATCCCGTTTGATAATTTTAATTTCAATAATCATCAGAAATGTCTCAAATTGTATACTCTTTCATTCACTCATTCCCGGCTTTTGTGACCCGTATACGCTTCTTTGATTTTATACCACAAATTGTTTCAATTTGTGGGTACAAATTCCCTCAAATTGTGTTCTCCAATAACAACTCCGGTATATAGTTTGTTTATCCCAGCTTTTAGTTGCTATAGTAACCTCACAGATATGCAGTCTCGCTATAGCTACTCGATAAAGTGTTTCTTACCTTGTTCTGTAGGCGATAGACTCAACTCGGTCGGTAAGTTAGATACCAACTATACCTTAAAACAGAAATATGAGTTGTAGTAAAGAAAACAAAAGTTTCCAAATCATGTGTATATATATATATATATATATATATATATATATATATATATATATATATATATATATATATATATATATATATTTATTCATATATATATCTTTCCATTACATCCCATATAAATATCCATTAGTCACTCATCTCACAACATATATATTACGTTTTCCTATAATAATTTATTTGTATTTTAATTGGGAATAACGAGATATTGTATCTTCAATCAATCAATTGTTGGTGTTTAACGGCGCGTCAACATCTTGGTCATTTTGCGCCGATATTGTATCTTATATTGAATCATCCCAGATTGTAACCTACAGACGACTATCGGGTCTATTGACGTCTGTGTTTCAACCTAGTTATCAACAAGTTAATTCAGCTATTTAGATTTAGTAGCTATTCAGCTAATATAATTTAGCTATTTACCTATTTAGCTTCATTAGCTAGCTTATAGTCAGTCCATCCGTTTAGAACGAGCAATTACATTTCTAACAGTGGCTTAGCAATATATATATATACAAGCTATTGTGATCTGAAATAATTACTTTTTCTTTCGTGGATATAAGTGTATTAAAACTAGTGTAGTTCTTATATTCTGACCTCGTTTCATGAAAAACAGGAAAGTAATAATTGGGCCAATAATTGATTGAACCAGAGAATAGCATTAGTAACCGATGGTACAACAAGGCAATCCACTAATTATCGCGTAATTAACAACCTGACAAAGTTATGAATAAAAGTATGAAAATGTTTGTCGTGTGTATTATCAAGTCGGTATGTCACTAAAAATACTTCAGTATTATATAGCAATATAGTAGAACAGTAATGCAATCAAATCATCGTTAAGTTGGTAGCACACGACAAGGCCGCCATATTGTGTGACGTCATTGCAAGCTAGACACGTGATAAGAAAACTAAACCGCAATCAAGCTAAAAACATAACAATATCAATCCCTTTGAGACGTGAAACAATCGAATTATGATCAAGATCGATAATCGATTGAGAATACGTTCGAGTACGAGAATAACTGATTGCTTTTACGATTGGCTATATGCTAGTTTTTCGGCTAGTGGTTTCTTCTTTTTTTTGTTCTTTTTTTTTTACTTCTTCTTTCTTTGGCGTCGATAACGTTTGGCAAACGTGGCAGCAAATCGCTAGGGATATCCTCCTCCCCCCCCCTCCCCCCACCACGCACCCGTACTGCTTGCTGACGTCACTATCATGTTCTATTTTTGAATTGATCTGTCCAATTTAGCGGTTCCTTTCGCGTGTGAGTAAACGGTACGACTTTTGAGGAATTTAACTTTGACGCCATTTACGATAATGTTGGATGAGATTTTCCCATGAGGTTGTGTACACTCAGTGTTGGCTTGAAAAGATGCTGAGGATTTTTTTTTTATATTTTCATTTATTTACAATCAATCGTTGGATATTTACACTTGTGGTCACATAAAGTGATCGATAATGGAAGGTGAAGAGAAAGTGTTCACACAACTAGCAGACAGTGTGCCAACGCAAAGAGAGGAAGAAGAGAAGGTACTGTGAGTTTTTGGTGAGGGTGCCAGGTTGAGAGTACGAGTACGAGTACGAGTGTGTATCTATACACATATACATATATTTGTATATATATATATATATATATATATATATATATATATATATATATATATATATATATATATATATATATATATATATATATACACATATCGATAGGTCCAAGCATACGATATATCGATTCATGCGCAGTATAAATATGATTATATATCGATATGATGCGATACATCGATCGATGTATACAAAATATCGCATAAGATGATTCACGACATCATCGCTCTTCAGGTGAAGCATGTCGTTAAAGAATGTAGCTGCTATTACCGATGGTATGTATTAACGATCAAATTATTATTTATGCGATGTAAAAGCACGATTTTATGGGCTTTCGTGCATGCTCGTCATTAAAACCAGGGAATCGACGTAGACGTGTGCGCTGTCGGATGAGAGAGTGTTACGTAATATGTACGGTAGCTTTCATTTCATTTATTTATTCATTTGTATTTCACAAAATACATTGTTTGTATTTAAGTCGTAGTTATGACATAAAAACAATTAGGCTCGATTATATTTCACATAATGTAATATCGTTTTTCTCATAGATAGTGTGCATAAACGAGATTGAAAAGGTATGTGAGTTAACATTACGCTATTGACTTGGATAAGAGCTATACTCAATATTGATTTAAATTGTCAATTGTTGACCATTCATTATGTCGATAAAAGTAGATAAAAGTAGATAAAATGATATCTACTGTAATTACACAATAAAATGCATAGACTATTAGGTAACATTTCAACCAGCTCAAAGCTGAGTGCTAAGTATTTATTGTATTATTTTATTATTTCACTCATCACAGATTGTTCTTGAAACAGGTGGTGATGATTATTGTCATTAAATTAAAGGAAAACATACGAACGTACTTGATAGAAAAAAAATCGTCTCTCTTCTTAAATCACTGATCTTCGATATATTCTTTATAATATCTCCCCCCAATTCATTCCATTCCCGCGTCGTTCTTTGAATTAATCCATATTCACCTACTTCTCTATCCACTCTTTTCACTTCCATACTTACCCCTCCCCTTGTACTTCTTTGTAATCCCTTTCCAATTCTATTGCTTAATTCCTCCCATCTTGTACATTTATTCTTGACTCTCACAAAATTGTATATCAATTATGAGTTTTATCAATTATCAATTATATATATCAACAAGGAGTAATGTATCAGTTAATTCATTATTTCATTCACGGACGATCCCTGGATGGAATAAAGTAATACGCCGTGAATATCCATGAATGTATTCATGAATGAATGTCAGTCACTTTCAGTAAAGTGTCCAGATAAATACGCTCAATTTGTAAAATGAGTAATACGTGAAATGTATGCAGTTGAAATATAAGTGGTGGCGCCGTGCGTGCTTGTGCTGGCGCGACCGCAGTGATGCTAGCGCGACCGCTGCTCTGCGGGTTGCATTCACGATTGATTAAGATCGGCAGAAGATGAAAGTGATTGATTTTCATTGTTGTTATATTTATTGTTATATACAAATGTATATTATCGTTTATTCTACCAGCAACGTTCATGTTAATTTTTTGAGGAGATGGTGTAAGCGAAAATGTATCTTTGGAGAACTGTTTTTCGGTCGAATTATCATTGGATATGATCAAATTCAAATAAGGTAAGAGAAATATGACTTTCAACCCGAATATGTCAGAGGTTGAAAATTGGGAGCTGACCAAATTTATAAAAAAAAATCCGGCGAACGTAGAATATAGCGAAAATGATGAACACCACATTATTTTATGGCGTTAAATATTTTCCCTCGGAGAAGTACTGTTCAGTAGACAGTTTGATTATAAACTACTTTTCAGATTGTTAAGTAAAAACAGTGCGAGTCATGTCCTTGGTTCGACTCCAGTACATAATCCACTGATTCGTACTTCCTTCAAATGTCATGTAACTAGTTTTTAAGGTCGTTAAGCAATAATAATCATCGTCCGTCAAGAGAAAGAAAGAGAAAGAGAGAAAGAGAGAGAGAGAGAGAGAGAGAGAGAGAGAGAGAGAGAGAATGAAACTAAAGGTCTTGACCGACAAGGAAACGCCGAACATAGAGTCATTAAACAACGTTCTTTTTCACATTTCCTAGAGAATCGTAACTCACGGAAACTATTCTAAAATCATGTTTATAAAAGAGAAAATGGTCTTGGACAAAAAAAGTTTATATTTTTTTATGAAGAAGTAATCATAGATTAGCTTGAGCAAAGACCTCTATGCGAATAAATAATAAAAGCTAGAATGTAGAAAAGAGAATGAAGATAGAGTTCCAAGAAGAATAGAAAATCAAATACAATTCGATTGTACAGAGAAATCAACTTTGGCTTTACATTTTTCTCAATTCTGAAATATGTGGTCGTGTCAAATCCTTCTGAGAAGTCATTGACAATCAACACTGCACAGTTATACAAAATATAACGATGACTTTTTTATGTTTGGTACGTTGGTACAAGACCTTCTTTTTTCGTGGATACATTCGGTTGTATAAAGTAGTCGATAAAGTTACATCAGATTAGATTCATTTATTCAAAGATTTGCACATGATACAAATATAGAAAATATCAAACTTGAATCTATAAATGAAAATGAGTAAACAGAAAGAGATAATTGGAAAAGATTGATAATATATATTAGATGATGGAATGGTTGACATCAGAATGCATCCTTAAAAAAAATATACTGATAGGCCTATAGCACGCACTAAAACTGGACGACAATATGCATATGCACTCCACACATATTCTGTAGAAACATTAGCGTTTAAATGTGCGTAGATATTATTCAAATCAAAAGTTTAATTTCCGATTGTACAATTTAATGTATTTCTGCAAGTGTACGTATATGGACCTCTGATGTATTATAACTATGAACTAATTCTGTTATGTCGTATTCTTTAGACAACAATGCCAAACGAGTTGAATTGCTGATTATAAAACAATCATTAAAATCAGAGTATGAAGAATAAATACACATCTGTATTAATTATTGATGTTGTAAGGTTGGCAATACGAGATGATATGATATTGTCAACGGTATATTGACCTCATTTTCCACATCACATAATCTTTACAAAAAAATGATATAGCTTTATAACTTCATACATATATAGGAAGCGTATTAATAGTAATTGTAAATGAATAAATATACAATTGTGACGAGAAAGTTGAGAATCGTCAAGCAATGCCAATTACAAGTTGCATACGTTCAGAAATATGAAATGAATATAGTGAAATGTATAAAAAATCGAATACAGAATGATGAAAAATAATTATGGTAAATATATATTCATGAATATACCTCTTTTTGATACTTAGTTATTAGTTCTCAACATTTTATTCAAAAATTATATCACAAGATGTGTCTACTATATTTTAAACATATTAAATGTTTCAATCCAATAAAAATTATCTTATTACTCTCTGTATTCATTTGTTAAATCTTCTCGTTATGTAATTCTATGTAAAATGGGCAATCTTTATAGAGGCAGAGTATTAAATTTTCTTGTCATGAAGAAATTATATACCGGTAGTCTATAAAAGATCTTCTAACAGACTGCTTAAATCTAGTGGCAAAGTGTTCCCTTGTTGATGTTTAGAGGACGTTCAATGTTGAACCACACTGTGAATTGTCTGAACAAAAAACCTAGCCTAGGTCAAAGTAGCTGCTAACTCTACACACTAATTAATACACCATAAGTAAATTTGTTTCATACTGATTCTGTAATTCCAAAATCGTAGGGAAGTACGATCATATTAAGTTTTCACGAGGAATTTCTCCCCCCAAACAAAATCAATATCCCCCCTACAAACATGACATTATAAAACCTACTCACCCCTGAACTACCAGTGTTGTTTTCCCTAAGGTAAATAACATTATACATCTCACAGATAAGCTTACATTGTTTTTATAGAGACATCATTATTAATAATTGCATAAATCTGTAACAAAAATGAATACCAAAATGTATAATTAATTTGTTATTTAACTCTTGTCTTTATAATTGTGGCTATGTCATTATTAATAATTGGATGTTCTGTCGATAGTTTTTCACGGTAATGAGACAAATAGCAATAAGCTGACAAAGATAGACTGATATTGTTAGTGAGATTATGCTCGTTAAATACACACTTTGAGGATCATAGCATAAAGCTATGACCAAAGCAAACAATAATTGAGAGAGTTTTTCACCCTTTCATCTATCTGTAATCATTTTGTAAGCTAGACGAATAGGCAAATGAGTGGAATATATTTTTTTTGATGACGTTCAAATAAATACAAACTTTGTTACCAACATCGAAACCTTGACACAAATTAAATAATAGTGTCTGTATATATTATTATTATTATTATTATTAATATTACTATATGCTCAATTATTTTTGTTTTTATGCTAGTTCTTGAAATTTGTCAAGTCAATAGGCTATAAGTATAAATGGAACCGTATCTATTTCCAATCAGCAAAGAAAGGCATTGTTCTATCAATCACTCAAAGAGCACCTTACAATTAATAGTTTCTATTCTGTGCAAGAGTTTGTTGATGCTGGATTTCGTATTACTTATTGAATGTACGTAGAGGCTTTTAAGTAATCATTTTCTTTTTTGTGCTATTCAAATGATTATGTATAGTATCTAGCTATCTATATTTATGTAGTTCTTTAAATGTATCATCATTTGTTTTACTACTTGTTTAATATACTGTAATCACTAATCTACTACTAATTTGTAAATGGTGGTACTGCCACACTCAAGCTTTTAATATTATCTATAAGGTATATTGTAAAATATGTCATTTGTGTACCGATTTCCTCGAAAGAGGGTTTAAGGAATAAACACTACTACTACTCCTACTACTACTACTACTGTTCAATAATTCTATCGCTTAGGCATAAAATAACATAGGGCTATACCATACCCACTACGTCATTTCTAAAATCATCGTTCCGAGTGTAGACTTGATAACTAGTTTGTTAGAATAACCGTGAATACATTCAAAATTTCATATATAAATCATATTCGTGTAACAATATGTCAATCCTATTATTTTAATCGTCCGTCTGCATTTGCGTCGTGTGGTGTGTGTGGGCGTGGCGAATTCTCCACAAGTCTCGAAAACGTCTCGACCGATCGGCGTGGGACAAACGCCAGGATGCTCACTGCGACATGAGGTAAGTAATCAGTGTGGTCCCAAAATTCGCCAAAAAAAGAGGTCGACATTTCGACCGACTTGAGGCCACCAGAGTGTTCATTACACGCCATCGTAACATATCAACACAGTCGTAAATTGTGTCGTAGAAGACTGGAGACGGATGGAGAGGAGAAACGAGCGAGATAAAGAGGAGATTCCGTAATTTCTACTCCAAACATGACGTAGGCAGAATCGCAATTGGCAAGTGACGTAATCACCATCGTGACTGGCGAAGTATCGGCATTTGCACTCGGAAACACTTTGATTCACCGGGCAATATGCTAGGCCTTTACTAGTTTCATTCAAAATTCCTACCCTCTCTCGAATGAACTTCATAATTTAATATACGTCAATACTTAAAGCATCAACAACGATCCCAATCAACTACTGCTAGACACAAACCTAACACTACATCCAACCCAAAGTGAACTTTCTCATTCTCACTGATCGTGATTGATCCGTTACTGACATCCCAACCCCCCTCCATCACCCTTATCAACATTCTTCGTGCAAATCTACAGAAAAGGGCCGATGGCGTGCATTATTGTAGGCAAAACTCGTTACATGAAATTGGTATTTTGGATTCTTGAAGAAAGGAAACTTCTGCTATTCGATAAGACATGGACGTCCGTCGCCCCCCCCCCCCTCATCACATCCCCTTACCCTACTGTGAGAACCTCGACGTCTCCTTCAAGCTTCGCTTATATCGTTATTGATATGGCTTTCCGATGGGAGTCCACGATATTATGTCTATACTCACTCCTAGGACGGTCCGAGTGTAGACCGTAGGGGAGGGGGACGAGGAAAGACGGGGGGGAGGGTATTACGACGACATGATATATCTGAGATTACAATATCTGTCGAAAAAGAACTCGTATTCTGAACAAGAAGGCTTTGAATAGTCGATCAGATTGAGTGTAAGCCCAAGCCTTTTTTTTAGTGTTGCTTAACGACCCCACCAACAGCTAGGTTATACGGGGGTACGAATGAGCTGATGATAATGAAACGATGAAGTGATGATGGGTGAAAGAACGTTTACAAAAACCCATGCCTTATGCGAGACTCGAACCCACGCCCAACAGTGACTTCAGTTACCACCGCTATCGATAATTGACTTAGCTACCGGGGCGGCTTTGCCTGTATATGGTCATCACATTTATACATATATTTATATCTGATTTAATACCACACAGGAATTATAACTAAGATCTATAGGCGTGGGTGACATGATGGGTGTTTTATTGAGTGTTTTGGGCAAGGTAATTTCAATGAGTGTTTTGAACCGTGGAAGGAAGCGGTCGTGATATGTTAATGAGGAACCACCCCGATGCAGTCGACTGCGCAATGCCTGCAATGTCAGGAAGATCGACCACAACGAGAATCGAAACTCGAATCCTGAGGGACGGTTCGGCGCAGAAGCGACTGTATCACCCTTCTCAGTCAGAAAATAGTCTCATCAACAAGGAAAATGCAAAGTTCGTTAAATGGTTGTCGTGTGTACGAAAGTGCATTATTCTTAATTATCAAGGATGCAATTTGACATTCTGTGAAATATAAAATGTATGGACATATATATATATATATATATATATATATATATATATATATGTGTGTGTGTGGAGAGAGAGAGAGAGGAAGAGAGAGAGAAGAAGATATATATATATATATATATATGGTTTCATACAATTTTCAAAGGATAGGAATAGTTGTTCCCCAATAATTGCTATGGATGAAAGTAGGATCGTTTGAATTAGGCACCACAAGGGCGATCTTACCACCCCTAAATATATCCACCTTATTCAAATTCAAATTCGAACTCAGTTGCATACCCCCCTTACCCCTCCCTACCAAACTTCAAAGACGAAATTCCCTCGCTGTAAAATAGTTCCCGAACACATTCACCTGGCTCTATCTGTGGTCGTTTCTATCTCTAAGTGCGTCTAGGTGGAGAGTGGTCACTAGAGGGGGGGGGGGGGGGGAGATGGAGGAAGACATCTACATGTGACGTCAAGGAAAGTGGTGGCTTTGGGCGTGAGGGGAAGGGGAAGGGTTTTGTCCAAAGGGAATCGTATAAAACACCAGCAACGCCCAATCGCATCAACCGTCCCATGGTGTAAAATGTATAGGTCTTATATCGTGCCATCCTCTGTGCGCTGGAAGGATGATACTAACAGTGCTGCTAGTTCTAACAAAATCCGTGCGGAACGCTAGGGGAAAAGAGGTCAGTCACATGGTCTAGTTGACATTTTGCCGCCAACAATGACTTAAATTCCCCACTGATCTCTTTTCACCTAGCGTTCCGCACGGATTTTGGTGGAACTAGCCGCACGTTAGAACGTCGTGTCCGAAATAGCTTCGATGCAAGACCTATAAATTATAGACCGTGGTCCGTCCTCATCTGCTGTAGAAGATTTCGCCGACCCGACGATCGTATTCCCAGTCGGTAAGTAATGTTGCATTTTATTCTCCGATGAGATGGCATTGTTGTATTCAAATACGAGACGTCGTTTATCGACTCAGACTGATCGTATTTGGTTATAGTCTGTTGAGAACAGTGATGTCGGTAACCGAACACTGACACGAGATTGGGAAAAGCGTGGAGATAAAGTCTCACATCGTTGGCAGAAGCAGGCGCGGAAATGTGAAATAGACCAATGAGTGTCCAGTTTTCCTAAAAGTTTATGTCTGGAAGCAACTGAAGATAGAATTATCTTTTCTGAAGGATAAAATGAAATGAAAATAGAGACTTTGGATAGAAAATCATACTTATTTTCCAGTGAAATCGAGGCATCTTCAAAAAACCAACTTGAAATCAAAGATATGAAGTGAGAAAATGGGTTATTTCATTGAAATTATAAAGTTGTAGAAACTGTAGATCTTCAATTTCAATAATAATGATTTAATATATCTTTGTTTTTGTTTTTTTTCACTTCGGTATAATATTTAATATAGATGAAAATAACATATATTGGTACGAATCAAGCATGTTTGAGAGGTTGGTAGTAGTAGATAGGCTCAAGTAGCAGAAAGGGTGATATTAGAAATTCAGTGACCATGAAGTGTATCACCTGTATATATATTATGCAAATTATAAATAAATTCAATTTAATGGAAATGGATGTTTTACGTATTCCACGCTCCACGGAGCACGTTTTCACTCATGTTTCGTATTCGATGAGTTTGAATTAATTCGACTTTTAAAAACATTCGCCTTTGGCACGGTATCACCAAGTCCAGTTAGCCTTCATCTGAAGTCGGTAAAAACCAACAGTATGGGTAACCATGGTGATAACAATTATAAACTGCCAGTTACAGTTACTCCCATGATGGTAATTCCGGCACTTTACTTATATTGTGTGGGGAGTTACACGCTCCACAGGTTATTGCAAAACAAATTCACTGTTCGCATGCATTATCATTTTTTTATATAATTAAACATATTTTTTTCTTTTGAAAATTTTGAAATAATTTGAATATGTAAAAATTTGGAGTGACGTACTGTTATGATATCGCAAATCTGATGGCGTCGAATGGATGATTAATGAGATGATGGGATGATGAGATGAAGGTTCTTGGATAATGGGAGGGATAGTGGGAAGGAAGCGGTCATGGCCGACTTATTGTAGGAAACATCCCGGCATTGGCCTAGACTACAGAGGGAAACCATGAAAACCTCCTGTAAAGATGGTCGGCGGCGGAGTTCCAACTGGGTTCGGAATTTCCCTCGCCTCCCGGATCACATGAAGCGAGCGCGTCAACCACTGCGAAATATTCAAGAAAAAATCTAAATTTTGGATGTTTCAATGAAAAAAAACATAAAATCAAAACGTCTCCTACACATGACAAGTTTAAACATGCACATCTCGGTATATCTCCAACAATTACCAATCTGTTCCTCTTGTTGTCGTCCTGTTGTTTCAAAACCTCTATAATGTTTGTTCGCCACTGGAGTGGAGCTAGAGTAGGGGAGAGCAGGGTAGATGGGGCAAGAGCTGATCTCAATAGTTGAGGTGGTATACATGGATATTGAGGGTCAGCCACGATTTGTTCACATCTGGTAGAGGGGGTAGTAGGATGAGGCAAGATCTTGATGCTTGAGGTGGTTTAGGGGTGGGTCAGACAAGATGTATTCATATTGATCTCCGCGATGGAATTAGAATACCCTCTTTAAACCCAGCTCTCCCTACACTCAGGGACGTCGTTAGGATTTGTGTATTGGGGGGGCGAGGGTTGTACCCTGGACGCGCGCTAAAATGGGGTCTGGAGCCCCACAGTGAATTTTTTTACAATTTTTAAAGTGATTTTGTCGACTCAAAAGCAGTTTTGGAGGCAAATAATTATAGATATTTTCGAAATTATTCTCAATAATTGAATCATGCAGATTTTTAGCCATTTTGCGATTCACCCCTCCTCACCAAAGCCCCGCAGGGAATTGGTGAAATATGGTATTTTTTTAAGTGATTGTGGCGATCTACAAGCAGTTTTGGAGGGTAATAGTTGAACCATTATGGACATTTCCGAAGCTGTTATCAATCAATATGCTAGCATTCTGGACATTTTCGAAGTAATTTTCGTGATATCTCTCAACAAAATATTTCAGTGTGTGTTATTCGTAGGTCAACACGAGTCAACATACATAGGCCTACATATATCTTTTGTAGAAGGATGAATTATTGGTGGGGCGCAAATGACGATTGGTGGGGCGCGCGCCCCACCTTGGACCCCCTAACGACGTCCCTGTTCCGGATCTGATGTCAGGTTCTCTCGCGAGAGCTAAACCGCGATCGACCGAAGTTGCAAAAATCAATGGCCCAACTTAGGTTAAGAGCGATAACGGAAGTACGGCGCGTCGGATCGAGACCGGATTGGTACCAGCAGATAGGTCTTGACGAAACGAACATTTCGTTGTTACACCTATCTCGTGAATCTCCGTTCCTGCACGGCGGCAGGTACAAAAATTTACCTTTGTTTTCCATTCACATTCGACAATTCATACGCGATTGCTGGAGAACGAATCGTTGGATCGACACCAGGTCAACGGTGGCTGATAAAGGTGCACTAAATACACCGTGTTGTCCAAGTTTCGTTTGGATCATATGGTTAGATTTTATGCTAGAGCAAAAAACCACATTGTAACTTGTCATTCTTTCAACATTGTATTCTCCATAAGCAAACTCCATATCGTGATCGTCGGGGGTCAAAAATTGATATCGACACTGGGTATCGACAGTGGTGGATAGAATGGTCACGGACTACACGCGTGGTGCCAGTTGCGTCCAGATCTGATGTCAGGTTCTCTCGCGAGAGCCAAACCGCGATCGACCGAAGTTGCAGAAATCAATTGCCTAACTTGGGTTAAGAGCGATAACGGGAGAACAGCGAGTCGAGACCGGATTTTTACCAGCAGATAGGTATTGACGAGACAAACATCTCGTCGTTACACTCATCTCTTTGTGAATCTCTGCTTCTGCACAGAGGCACAATAAAAAATTTAACTTTGTTTCTCATTAGCAACATTTGATACGCGATTGCCGGAGAACGAATCGATGGATCGACACAGGGTCAACGGTGGCTGATAGAGGTTCACTAAAAACACGTTCGTGCCTAAGTTTGGTTCGGATCGTATGGTTGGATTTTATGCTACAGCGAAAAACCACATTGTCATTTGTCATTTTTTAACATTCCATTTCCCATAAGCGAACTCCAAATCGTGATTGTCAGGGAACGAAATTTTATATCGACACCGGGTAAGCAGTGGTTAACAGATAGTCACAGCGTGGTGCCAGTTGCGTCCGAATCAGGGACATCGTTAGGATTTGTGCATTGGGGGGCGCTAAAATGGGTTCTGGAGCCTCACAGTGAAATTTTTGTACGATTTTTGAAGTGATTCTGTTGATTCACATAAAGCAATTTTGGAGGCAAATAATTGGATCAATATGGATATTTTTGGAGTTATTTTCAATAATTGAATCATGCAGATTTTTTAGCCATTTTGCGATTCACCCTTCCCCACCAAAGCCATTTTAGAATGGTATTCTAGAATGATACCTTCTTTCTACTCTCCTTCCAATCTTCTCTTCCTCTCAAACCTCTCAAATTCTTTCCCACTCGCTCATCCCTTCGTCACCTCATCTACCTCGTCTTCCCCGTTTTGATCACGTGACTTATTACCGTCAACCTCATCCCGTTTATTTATCGCTACGACGAGTTCATTGTTACCACCCGCATAAAAACCGCTGACAACCTAACAAACAAGAGTTCCCCTGCAGTTCCATCTCTATTAATTGTTCTGTTTTTATTATTGTGGTATCAATGGGTATGATCGTGTATTCAATGAATGATAACATGGCCTATATTTATAGCACAATTGCCCGCTCGGAAGTCGTGATCGTCTATGTTTATGGCTAGGGAAGACGGTCGATCGGAACTCTGAATTACTGTTTATTGACATTGTCGTCTGTGTTTGAGAGATGATGTATTGATGGGTTGTAATAATAGCTAGTTTATTGTAGTTTAACGACCTACCAACGAATAGGTTCAGTTGGTTACGAATTGTACGTTAGTAAGTTGGTAATAAATGTGGACTAACGGAAGCGATTGTTGATTAACGGCAAATATAATTACTCTTCTGTACGAAGTCTCTTGTAATTCAAGAGTTAATAAATTCGCTATAAACTCGGAAGTTATTTTTAGAACATGTTCATCGTCTATTTCAATGTTTGATTTTCTAGAAATCATCACAACAGATTTAGTGGAGTAAACTTTCTGTCAGTATTGTATTCAGGTCACTTCGAACAATATTAAATTAGCATATTATTGTTTGTGATTGTGAATAAATGTAGTAAAACTAAAGACATGGAACAAAAAATTGAACTCAATGAAAAACATATTTACATTTCGTATTACATTTTGTAGATTTGTTTATATCGTGTTCAGCACGAAGAAACGACAGAAAAAATCAACAAACAAAATGAACACACAGATAAAGGAGGAAGAAAGGAAGGAAGGAAGGAAGGAAGGAAGGAAGGAAGGAAGGCGGGAAAGAAATATGGAGAAAGAAAGAAAGAAAGAAAGAAAGAAAGAAAGAAAGAAAGAAAGAAAGAAGAAAGAAAGAAAAAAGAAGAAAAAAAAAAAAAAAAAAAGAAAGAAAGAAAGAAAGAAAGAAAGAAAGAAAGAAAGAAAGAAAGAAAAAAGAAAGAGAGAGAGAGAGAGAGAAAGAAAGGAAGAAAAAGAAGGAAAGAAAGAAAGAAAGAAACAAACAAACAAACAAACAAACAAACAAACAAAGAAAGAAAGAAAGAAAGATACAAACAAACAAAGAACTATGACAACAAGAAGAAGAGAGAGACGTGATGAAGACAAGAAAAAAGGGATGTAAAGAAAAGAAAGAAGAGATGAAGGAAACACATTATATTTCACTATAGCTACGTGATGTGGAAATTCATGAGGAAACGTGTAAGAATGTAATAAGAAACACAAACAGTGTAAAATAATACTAAACAGATAAACATTTCCCTCCGGCGTATTGGACGACACGACAAGTCGTCGTCGGTAGGAAAACTTCTATCCAAAGGCCCGTTTACTCTGTTCAACTTCACATCAAATTCATAGAATTCAACTTCGAAATCGAGTAACTTGACACTGTCTATAAAATCATTGAACAAAACTATTAGGGGATGCATGCACGGTGCTTATAAAAATAGAGAAATTCATCGTTACTATCTTTTCCATGTTCAAGAATCCAGTGTAATTGAATAAAAAGATGTCTCAGATAATCTGTAATTTATATCTTATATATAATAAGCTTGTGTCACATGTTAGAGGATGAACTCCTCCGAAACGGCTCGACCGAGTGTCGTGAAATTCCTCACGCACATTCGATAGGGCTGGTAGAAGGTTCTAAAGTATACGCGATCTTCCCCCAAGCTTTCTCCTATGAGCAATATCCAAAAAATTGGCACTTCAAGGACAACACCAGTAATGGCGTTGTTTACTGACATTGACGGCGTTTCTCAATGTTACTCAACGTTACTCACCATTTGCGGGGCTACACGCTAGGTAGCATAACAACCAACATTCATTCACTACAAATCACCTCGCAGAACAACGTTTGCCGAGGCAGCTAGTTACATTATGTGTTCATGAATTCAAACAGTTCCAAGATAATATGTCTATCATTACCAAAAATGTGGAGAACTTATTGACTTTATAAAAAAGAGTGGATTCGCTAAAATAGGATGTCATATTAATTGAAGAGCATAAAATTATCCTGGAGTTGATACACTTTTCACTGAATTTTACTGGTTTGTAAACGTACACAAAAATAGTAAAGATGAATTTCTCTATTTTTGTAAACACTATGAATGCACCCCCGTGGAAAATGTGTACAAATTCTTCAGTGAAAAGTTTTTTTTAAATGGTACATAACAATCCCACCAACAGCAGGTTTTCTGGGGGTTCGAATAAGCGAGTACTAATTGAAACGGTGAAGTAACGATAGGTAAAACGACGTTAACAAAAACCCTTGCACACAGTGGGATTCGAACCTGCGCCTTTCTGAACTTGTTCTGAAATATACAGAATATTCAACATGACCTAGTTAAAGGACTCGAAAATTGAATAATCTCTCTGCAATTATTACTAAATCATGAGATAAATTCTACAGCTTGACCGCTTTAAGTGAATCAGGTTATAGCTGGGGCGGTTCTAATTGGTTGCCAGATTAGTAATTCCCTTTCCTTCCCCTCACCAACCCCCTCCCTTTTAGAGGACGCTTTCGCTAATTGACTGATAAGCAAACAAACAATACGATAAGACTATCATGTAAATTAATTTTCAATTTTTCGAATTAATTAAAGCTTGTATGTGGTGAACAAAATCAATATTGATAGTGATTGTTAACACCGTGCAGTGGAGTATCTTTTAAAACACTGTCGATCCATGGTAAATATTACTTCCGGTTACTACGAAACGGCGGCCATGTTCGTTTTTCAACTGCCAGTTGGAGCTACTCTCACGTTGGTATTTCAGCAAGGCCTTGTCTAATATTACATTATGTAATGATTTAGAAGGCCTTGAATTCAGACATTTCAATATATTTAATTGTAGGCGCAACTATTATTTTCGACATTTTTCAAATGTAAGCTCGTAAATTCATCAAAATTGTGTGTCAATTAACTAATGCTGGTATATGATAATAAGGTGAGGTTTGGATATAAAGCAAGTGTCGGTTACATCTTATTTGTATGTAATAGTACGCGGTTGTTCATGACACTTCATTTTATCAAATAAAGTCACCCCCACCCCCTCCTCTCCACCCTCATCCCTTACTACAATTCTGTCAGATGAAATTCTCGTTCACCCACCCTGGATACGTGGACGATAAATGTTAATCTATATGTTACTTATAATTACCATACGGTTCGTTAGTTGCCATGGTAATCAATCGTTTGATTGATAAATGTCACGTGGTAGAACCGACCCCTAACGGTGTAATATTATGCAACCCGCGGGGCAGACAAATGACGTCATAACTCAATTGTCTGGTCGACTACGTTATCGACAGGGCCACTTCATTATCGCACAGTAAACAGTTGTTTGCTCTGCTGCCGAGCAAACAACTCTGCACGGTGCCCAGTCTCGAAATATATCAACAACGGAAATCGTAACAATGAAAATGTTACAATATATTTATATATATTTATTATATAAATATATATATATAATGTATAGAGAGAGAGAGATATTTATATATATAGGCCTGCATGCCCAACTTTGGCCGAGTGTTTAACCCTATTTTTCGGATCGTGAGTAGATCTATGTGCGAATTAAGTCCTACATGAAAACACCGCCATTTTGTATTAGTTTTTGATTTGTAGTAGATCAAGTTCTGGTTTGTCAATAGTTAGTTAAAAGTTGATCAACTTCTGACTTATTAACTCTCTCAATTGGTTAACTCTGTGTTATTTTATTGACCAATCAGTCGCTTGACTTAACGAACTTTTTAACGTACTATTGAAATCCAGAGGATGCATTTCTGTACAAGATGAACTCATTCTTAACTTGAAACTGTCCTGAACGTTACTGAAAAACCGGAACTGAACCGCTGAAACCGGATTAAAACATACATGCACCGTTCGTAGCTGAATCGCACATTAGATGCACCCCTAGGGCTTCAATTAAAATCGGTTAATGTTAAGTTAGTTATAGGTTAGGTTGATTAACTTAGCTAGACTGGATTGATTTAGGGCAATCTAGGGAGTGGATAACAACAACAACAACAACAGTGTGCGCATGTGGTGACGTAGTTAGATGGTCTGATCAACAGAGGCTCCATACTGGTTTAATGTACGAAATGAAAGTCAGTTTTATCGGCAGATGACTCTTTTATCGACCTTATCTAGTTTCATAATAATACAAGGAGAATTTACATTGGTTTCAGATTACCTTTACATATTGTTCGGTGAAAGATAATTTTAAGGAAATATGTGGTTTAAGCTTGGATCATATATTCATGTACAATGGCTATACTTCAAGGTTTAGGTTTCAATCATTTTCAGTGTCATGAAGTAGGCCCATATATTATATATATATATATATATATATATATATATATATATATATATATATATATATATATATATGTGTGTGTAATATATATTTTAGGTGGGATGATATAGTTGGCATATAGTGGGACTGTAGACTGTATGTAAGACTGTATAGCAAGCACTCCGCCTTGGAAAATCACACCCTCATAATGGGATATATTTCGATATAAATATAATGATTAAATAAAATATGGGAGATAAAATATGATGCAGAGTTATTATAGCTTATTTAATTATACATCAATATGCTAAACTGAGACGGGTGGTCGAGTGGTTAGCACACTGAACTGTTATTCATGAGACCGGGGTTCGATTCACGCCATGGTCGACCATCCTGACAGAGATTTTTCCTGTATCCCTCTGTCGTTCCGTTGATCTGGAAAAACCGGTCCGGAAAATCCGACCCGGAAAAACCAGACCGAAAACCTAGCTTGAAAACGAATCGAAAGTAACATTCAAGAAAACCGGACAGGAAAAACCGGACCGGAAAATGTGCCGGAAAATCAGTTTAAACAACCGGTCCGATAAGCTAGCCCGGGAAAAATGGCTCCAAAAAAATCTGGAAAACTGGTCAGGAAAACCCGTTTCAATAATGAATGATTTATCATACAGGTAGAGGTGCCGGGTTTTCTCGAAAACTTCAGAAAACTTCGAATATTTCATTCACCGAAGTGATCACCATCACATACAGTCAATAAACACCGTGCACTAGCGTTGGAACCGGGGGGGGGGGAAAGGGCATTGCCCCTGCTAACTTTTGGCCAAGGGGGGCAAGAAAAAGGTCTTGCAAGACTCAATTTGTCTCGTTAATTCCTGTTGAATCCCACTTTGTTAGAATTAGCTGTTATTTTTTTTCAAAGTGGCACCCCATACTTCCTTCCCCCATGGGTCGCAATTGTTGAGCTTGCCCCCCCCCCCCCCTCTCAACTTTCAAAGAGTTCCGACGCCCCTGTGCAGGACAGATTAGAAACACAACCACTTCTTTCAGAAGCTACAAATATTTATAACTGCAAAAAGTGTAGGTAGGCCAAGATGCATTGAGGGTTGCGTTGGTTCGCCGGCCTCGACACTTTGTCTGTATCGAGACCGGCAGACCAACGCAACCCTCAATGCACCTTGGTGTAGGCCTATCCAATTATAGAACTTTGTTTCACAATTATTTGATTGGTACCCCGACGTTATCTCTCGTGGATGAAAGTGTAGCATATGTGCTTTTTCCGTAAGTAAATTCAAAACCCGAGTGTAAATTAAATTCTCGTCGCCCCGAGCCATTACCAACCGTGTTATGTTTTGGCCGCCCGATTCAATGTTATTTTCTAGCTAACGTTCAGCCTGGAGGGCTCGAATTTGTTTCATCAGGTTGGTACTGTTTTCATCAACACAAGGTGTGTTTCAATTTGGAATATTATTAACAATAGAAGCCTCT
Organism: Brachyptera putata; assembly: GCA_907164805.1. NCBI lineage: Eukaryota > Metazoa > Arthropoda > Insecta > Plecoptera > Taeniopterygidae > Brachyptera > Brachyptera putata. The sequence continues at coordinate 8,373,465 of OU015472.1, forward strand.
GTTGCCAGTCAGTTGTTTGCAGTCTCAAAACTCAAAACTGAGTCGGTGGATCACTCGCTTGTGCGCTAGACCGTCATTCAGGAGACCGGATTCAAGGACGCCAATAAACCGTTTTTGTTATTAATCTCGTTTTAGTTGAATACTGAGTTAGTTCCTTATTATTAGGTCACGATCGCTTCCTTCCTATACTATAAAATAGTAATTGCATTCTCTCTCCCTCTTTCTCTCTCTCTCTCTCTCTCTCCCTCTCTCTCGCTCACTCCTCTCATCTCTCTCTCTCCCTCTCTCTCTCTGTCTCTCTCTCTCTCTCTCTCTCTCTCTCTCTCTCTCTCTCTCTCTCTCTCTCTCTCTCTCTCTCTCTCACTCTCTCTCTCTCTCTCTCTCTCTCTCTCCTCTCTCTCTCTCTCCTCTCTCTCTCTCCTCTCTCTCTCTCTCACTCTCTCTCTCCCTCTCTCTCTCTCTCTCTCTCTCTCCCTCTCTCTCTCTCTCTCTCTCCCTGCAGTATGTACCTCTCGCTCGGGTGCATGTAACAGATGGCCTCCTCTATTAATAACGTGCTATAAGTTAATACTTCGACACTTTGCACTTTGCACAATGTCTTGTAGACGTTGTTTGCATCTAAAACACTATTACATTATATTAGGTTAACTGTTCAATGGAGCTAAAAGCGATTAAATATAATTATATACGCCTGGATAATTCATTTGTCTACTTTGTGCAGTGGTTTATATATTTACTGAATATATCTGAACTTTATTTGCTTATTTACCCTGAATTAGCTTGACAGCTGTTTACGAATTAATTTACAGAGTCGTGTTTCATTTTCTTATATAAACCATTTGGATAAACATCCGTTATTGATGATAACTCGTTTTGTAATGATGCTTAATGACCCCACCAACTTCTAGGTGTTATGGGGTGAAAATGTATAGATGTACTAGTTTGTTGATTCACTTTCTCGTTGATACAACTATATAATATGTAAATATGATAATACAATTTATATTACGTGAGGTAGAAATCGGGCTGAATAATAATCGTGATATATATATATATATATATATATATATATATATATATATATATACGATCAAAATGAGTAGAACTAGACTGTTTTGAATCGTGATATTTCATTTTTCAACGACCAACGTTTCAAAATTTTATGTGACGGTTTAAAATAGCCTAGTTTTACTCATTTCAATCAAACATGAATCGTGGAAGTTTAAGTGAAGATATATCTATATACTATATATCGATATGTTCATATATATATATATATATATATATATATATATATATTTATACTTATAAACAAATATAATAGTAAGGCAGTAAACCATTTCTCCACTACGTCATACAAAGGGTGTGACACTTACCATCTCGCTGACAACTCCATCGAACGAGAACGAGAAATACGAATCACGTATTGTCAATATACGCACTCAACCACTCACTATTCTAATAAAATATTAACTTTGACAATACACACACGCGTCATATTCAAACTTGCACAACTAGAATTGAACACTGAGGTTTCACGACGCGTGAACGACGAGGTTATATTGCACTGCACGGCTAGCGAATTAATTAAAACGACGGTAGAATGAAAATTATTAAAAAATACGAATACAAACACTCACTTATTAGTAAATCGCGTTCACTATGAGACTACACAAACTGTGTTTAAGAGTCCATAGGAATCGATTCAGCGAAATATCAGTTTTTTCAATTAAGAACGGTTTGATATATCTAAATTATAATACAGAGTGAACATAGATATTTCAATACCCTTAATAGGGTATAAGTTATAACTATTCAATTCTCATTGCATAATTGGCATGCGTATACGACTAAAAAATGTTTTTTTAAGCTGTAAAGACTTGACAATGCGACGTGATTTATATAGCTATATTTCATATACCATATTGAAGGTATTAAAAATATTTGTATTGCCTCCGTATTATAATTGTTATATCTCATGCCGTTCAAAAGCTATCACCAAAAACTTAATATTTCACCATTGACAATTATGAGACATGATTTATATACTTATATTCCATACCATCTTAAAGGTATTAAAAAAATCTAAATTTCCTTCGTATTACAATTTTTATATCTCACACCGTTCAAAAGTTATCACCAAAAAACTGATATTTCACCAAATCGACTCCGATGGATTCTTAAATCGCATTGAGCGACTAGAAAGGTACGCGAGTACTAATTAAAAACTACCCCTACTGCGTCCCCTAACACGTGGAGAACGGTAAAGGTCATGCAGTACAGAGAGAGACAGAGATAGGAATGCACCGCGCGGTTAGAATGTTGTGCGGTGACTCATTGTAGTCACTGCATCGTGCATCCGTACATCGGGACCGAGTCACTCGCTGGCTCGTGGGCCGACACTACATGAGGGCGTTGTTGTTGTTGTTGTGATTGTTGTTGTTGTTGTTGTTATTGTTGTTGAAAGCAACGTACATCCAACCATCATCTAAATTCCGACAAATTTACCAAGGTGTACACAAACTCTCGTCGTGCTTAATATTTGAACTTTTGTTAATTAAAAATATTATAATTGATGTTATATAGATATATTATACTATATATGGATTTTTATTTTGAATTTGTAATAATGTATCAAATATCAAAATGCAGATATTTCTTCAGTATTTATTAATCTTATTTGATCTATACCATACATCTGAAGTTCTACGTACAATAATAAGACTAACAGGCCTACCAATCGTAATCTGAGATCTGAACCACAGATCAGTGATCTGAACTAGGATAAATTCATGAATATATCTCATTTGGAAACGTCAGTACCTCGTGACTATAGTTACTGTCAAAAGTTCAGTACGTGAGTTCTATCAAAACTCTGTATCGACGTAAATCTAGCTGTTATTTCAGTAACAAAATGAAAAAATATATTGATTGAATATTGCTGTGAACTAATTTCAAATACTATTTAAAATTAATTCTATATCAATTTATCAATGAAATTGATGTCATACCAATTCATTAGAGGAAAAATTGATATTTAAAAACTAAAAGCCGCCCTCGGGGCTCTGTCAACTATCGCACTGCGGTAGAAACTTAAGTCAGGTCAGGCGTGGGTTCGAGTCCCGCATGAGGCATGGGTTTTGTAAACATCCTCTCATCTATCATCACATCATCGTTTCATTATCACCCGCTAGTTCTTATCCCCTTATAACCTAACTATTGGTGGGGTCGTTGAGATTTTTTTTTTTAAAGCAGCACTAAAAAAAATGTTCGTGAAAGCTTACACATCTTGCAGACACCTGCACCCATACGACTCAGTACGCTTTTCCATTGTTTCCAACATTCGAAGACAATTACCCCCCCCCCCCCAGTTCTCTCCCCGCAACGCCTCCTTACAAGTATATTTATCTATTCCCTGGCCGGTTGCAACAGATGGTCTTTATAGACAGTTTACACAGAATTAACGGCCACCTAGATAATGTATAAAGTACGTACGCGTCAAATTGCAATAACCATCAGGTTTCTGGAAATTGTCCAAGACTTGCTCGCCGTGCGGTTGCTGGCCAGGGGAGGGGGGAGGGGGGTATCATGTGTGACCGGACATTACCCTCGGTGATGTGGAATTGAATTATAAGGGTAGGTCAGGGGGGTTGTGGTTGAAGGGGAGGGGATTGTCAGCCACCTCAGTGCGTTTAGATATTAGTAGATTTGAATTAGATTTGTATGGTTTCCATTTCGCCATTTCACTGACTGAACATTCTACTGGGGTTGGTTTTGATGAACTGTATTGTTGTTTTTTAGAGGTGACCCAATTCGGAATCTCTAGTATTTATATTTACAAAAAAATTGATGTCTACAAATATAGAAAATTCTAAATGTCACCGTTGAATTTGTATAGTTTAGGTATTTTGAGGGTCAATGTTTTTTTTAGATGAGATTCACAATTATAAACACTACTACACCTTTCAGAAGCGATAAACGTTCAAAGCTGCAGTGAGTTATTCGACAATTATCGAAGTTATTAGAATTATTATATATTTTCAATTTTTTTAAATCGAATTTTTAAAAACAAAATCAACATGTGACATAAAGAAAAAGCTCGTTTTCATATCCCCACGAAGCCACGTGTGTAGTTAGGTATTTATACACGTTATTTATACACGATACAAGTTATAAACGTTCCTAAAGTTATCAAATGTCTAACTTTTCTCTTTCACTGCTGATATGGAAAACAATGGTTTTCTTATCAAGGTTTGTAGTTTACAAGAAGACTACATCAACATTCTTGTTGCGGAGTTATTCTCAAGCTAACTTAATATTACCATAAATCAAAGAGTATACGCCTCATATCCTGTGATATTACGCTCAAACGAACGTTCTCCAAAACAACTTCTGGTCTCTTTTCCACATGAAAGTTCCTGATAGAAACTCGTATTATTGAAGTTTGAGTTCTTTGGTATAGAAACATGACCGTGAACATGAACATGAACATGAACGTGAACAGAATCGAGTAATGTCGAAGTCACGACTCAGAAAAAAATATGAATAAATCAATTGAAATTTCTCAAATTTGGATGATGATAACTATTTATTTTTCCAAAATTAGGGAGCCGCCTCGATAGCTGAGTCAGCTGAGGCACCGCTTCAGTAACTGAAGTGACCGTTGGGCGTGTGTTCGAGTCCCGCATAAGGCATGGGTTTTTGTAATCGTCCTTTCACCTATTATCACTTTATCGTTTCATTATCACCCGCTCATTCGTACCCCCGTATAACCTATCTGTTGGTGGGATGGTTAAGTGGATATAAGGGATTTACGTGATGTCGGGACATTTTCTCTGTTTTTCCTCTCAAATGGTCAGTCTATGGCGAGTAGAAACTATTTGCGGGTACATTTCAATCTTTTTATTTATTTAACGAATATAGGTTATATATTCTAGCGACACCGGTAAAGTAGTTCGACTAGCAGTTCCGACGAGTAGTTCCTAGCGTAAGTCCGATCGGAAAATTCAAACAATATACGCTAGTTTAATATCAGAAGTTTTCCATGTCAGGGAAATGTCCCTCGCATTCGACCGTTCACTTTTTCTGATGTCTTCGTCGTTCTCCGGCCTGGTGATTGGCTAATATCTTGATAATTTGAATAAATTGTTTGTCGAACCTTAAAGGACATCACAACCCTGAAACTAGAATTTAACGAATAATGACGATATTGATGTCCCTAATTTTGGAAAAATAATAGTAATCGTCATCCAAATTTCAGAAATTTCAATTAATTTATTCATATTTTTTCCTGAGTCGGGACTTCGACATTACTCGATTCTGTTCATGTTTCTATACAGAATCGGTAATGCCTACGTCACGTCTAGAGGACAAAAAAATCAATTATAATTCCAGAAATTGATATCATAATTAGTTTTCTCTAAAATTAGGGAGATAAATATCGTCTTTATTAATTAAAATCTAGTTCGTGGCTGTAATATCCATTAAATATAACCGCAATATTAGTATATGTTAAACTGGTAGACATGATGGTTTTTCTTCATTGTATGCAAGGGAGGATTTAACGGCGCGTCAACGACGTGGCTACAGCGTACAAGTATAGCGCAATCTAGATAATATATTAATGAAAAGAAATTCATCAATTGTTGTGCTGATAAAACACCGTAGCAGTAATACCAACACAATGGTAACACTCCAGTGAACAGAGATTCAATTAAAACCTCAATGCCATAGAGTTTTGTCATGCAAATTACGTCGACATTCGTGAATAAAAATAATCGTCGTGTTTTTTATTAATTAATACACGTTTGACTGCATTCTGCAACATCAAAACAATCGTTATTTTATCAGTGTGATGTTGGTAATTCTGTTTCATGGATTCAGTATTTGTTTTGATTGGCATGAATAACGAGTATTTGCGATGGATTTAACAATTGTCGTTGTTACGTTTTCATTTTGATATTTATACTATCAATTATTATTTTATATATATTATTATTTTATGTTTATAACATATATTATTTAGGGAGATATATGGAAATGTAATAACTGGTTGGAAGAGGAGAAGAGGGTAGAAGATTGGAAGATGAAGAGATGGAAGAATTGGTTGAAAGAGAAGAAGAGAAGTAGGAGTTTGGAAGAAGATGAAGAGATGGAAGAATTAGGAGGAACTCGGAGCGCTCCCCTGCCCAGTACTGATTGACTGTCAGAGATTTATAATGATGATATTTATTATACACAGCAATGAATATTTCATTTTTAACTGTTTAAATTAGATTTAAAAACGATTTAATTTGTTCGCTGTAAGATAAAAAAAGGTGTGAATTCTCTGTATGCATGTATCCACGAAAGAAGAACGTCATGTACCAACATACCGAACACAAATATCACCGTCACATTTGTATACTACAGTGATATCTAATCTTCAATTAGTTTTCAGGACGAAATTACGAAGAAACACTGCTACATCTTTCAAAAGTGTGAGATACTTGAACCTTCAAGTATCAAGTATCAAGTAACATCACAATTATCGAAGTTTTCATAATTATTTGAATGAAAGACCTCCTTCTTCCGTGGATACAAGTATATAAAAAAAACATTTTATTGATAATGATGATCATTGTCTGCTTAACGACCCCACCAACAGCTAGGTTATACCGGGGTACGAATGAGCTGGTGATTATGAAACTATGAAGTGATGATAAGTGAAAGGACGTTTACAAAAACCCATGCCTTATGCGGGATTCGAACCCACGCCCAACGGTGACTTCAGTGTCTGAAGCGTGCCTCAGCTGACTGAGCTAACGAGGACGGCAATCTGTTATATTATAGGATTATGAAAATTTGTTCAAACCGCCCCAAAATGTAAAACGTATCACGTGTCTACGTGACCAATTAAACTAAAGACAAAAATAGAATGTCTTCCCACTTAGTAATACTTCTATATTTATTTAATTAAAAAGCAAGTTTTTGAAAGTCTGTCAACAACTATTAAAACTTTACATATCGTTTAGTGAGAACTAACGGTTCGAAACCGCTCACCGTCGATGGTAATATATAGAGAAGACGGTCGATCGGGATCTCCAAACCTTTGTAAAGCCCTCTCTTGGATTCCCTGACATGTACTCTATACGTGCAGCACGTGAACTTAGTTTAATTTAATATCAGAAAACTTCTTCGTTACAGTTATTCGATATTTAATATTTTACATTCCTTTGCGTCCATGTTTCATTATTATTAAAAGAAAAATCGAACTGGAGTAGAATATAGTAACGGTATTTCATCACACCATATATATATATATATATATATATATATATATATATATATATACTGAGAAGCACTTTTTTTTTTTTATAACATCGAAACTCGATACAAAATCATTGTTCCCCTATTAAGGCTGAGGATGAGAGTAGGATCGTTTGGACGGGGCACCACAAGGGCGATCTTACCACCCCATTTTATTATTATTTTAAGTTAAAAGCAATGAACTTTGACACCAGATATACGCTGTCTGTGAGCACACTTGATACATAATACACTGATAATATCGCTCATTTTGTAATTTTGATCCATTTACAAAATAATTCAATATTTTGTTAGGATGTACAGACATCCTTTCTACAATAAAGTCAAATTCTAATTTGTGATAATATAATTAGTATATCGATTATTATTTTGTATTATAATTTATATAACTCTATACAATATTTGGATTATTTCAATAGGAACATAAGGATGGATTGTGTTGCTATGATTGGTGTAAGATTAAGGTTATAGAGGTGTTGAAGGTTTTTTCAAAGGTTTTAATGGGTGTTTCAAAGTCGGAAGTTTCTTCCGTTGTTTACAGATGTCCATTTTGTTTTCAAGTTCATTCATTATTAATTTGGTATCAGAGTCGTCTGTATTATTTGTAAGTATTCGTAAGTATTATGCGGTTAGAAATGTTTTTAGAACTAATGTTTCTGTAAGTTTGTATTGATGATATATTTTGTATTGACGTTGGTTATTTATCATGAAATTTGATGTTGATGAAATTAGAGTTTTCTTCATCAAATTTTGTACTAAAGTGATCAATATGTATATTATTTTTCGTCCTTCTATTGTAAGTGTGTAGATCTGTGTTTGAATTCAGATTAAATTTGATATTTTTTGACATATAAAATTGCCTGTAAGATATAAATGCTATACGAACATAAAAAACACGGAAGATTACTTGGGAGTCGATTTTGTTAATTGCCATTTTTTGTGCTAGCTTCAGAACAGTACCAAATGAAAAAATATAATACTACAAAAACACTCCCCTTTTTAATACCTTCAACATTATATGCATTAATTGACAATATGGACGAACTATCTCGACATTTTCACGGGTGTAAATTATGTTTTTAAGCTGTTTACCTATTAAAATTATACGATAGGCCCCTATAAGTGAAGCAGTTATTACGTACATCATATTGAAGGTATTAAAAAGATGTATGTCTCCTATATATCACAAATATTTTATATCTCATACCGTTCGAAAGTTATTCCCAAAAGACTGACATTAATTCCACTAAATCGAGTCACGCATAAGAAATGGGATTTTGTAAAACTCCCTTCATTTATCATTACTTAAAGTTTCATCAGTCACTTGCTCATGCGTACCTCCAAATAACTTCGCTGTTAGTGGGGTCGTTGAGCAAAACAATAATAATAATAGAGATGTTTAAAGATAGCCAAGTGTAGACGTTATGATACTCGAAGCGTAAGGTCTGGATTACGATCTGAAATAGCTCCTTTTGGTTGACAAATTGCACCATTTTTATTTGATACTTTATTACATTTCTCATTCTCAGAATATTCTGAATTAATTCGTCTGGATTTTAATAACGTGAAACTCGTTTCGTACATTTCCTAACGCGCGATACCAACGTGATAATACCTCTAGAACCAGGGGTGTCCAATAAGGCGTGGCTAAATGAGATTTCTAACCGAGCTAGAGGAGAGGCGAAATAAGCATTCCATACGACTTTTTGTTTCTTTACTATCCCTTAACATTGACGATTTCAGGTCTTTAATTCCATGGAATTTCAATTGATGATTATTGATAGCTTGACGAACTAACCAACAACTAAGTTATTTGGGGGTACGAATGACCAGGTGATAATGAAACTATGAAGCGATGATAAGTGAAAGGGTGTTTACAAAAACCCATGGCTTATACCGGACTCTTACCCGCGCCCAACTGTGACTTCCGTCTCTAAAGCGGTGCCTTAGCTGACCGAGCAACAAAGGGTTTATGAAAAAGATGTAGTTTGTGTTTCTACGACATGTGATATCACCCTTGTGGTGCTCCAACAACGATTTCACACCGTACGTCTGAACTAGGGGTACAATGAAGCTGTAAAAAGTACGAGATGTTAATAAAATAAAATAAATGATAAATACCGGCGCATAATTGTCAAGCGTATGTGCCCCCCCCCCCCTTATAACCTAGCTGTTGGTGGGGTCGTTAAGCAAACAAAAGAGTTAAATAGTTATAACTTATATCCTCTTGAGGGCATTAAAATTATATCTGCTCACTTCGTATTCCAATTTTGATAAATCATACCATTCAAAAATTATCACCAAAAATCTGATATTTCGCTCAATCGACTCCATGGGCTTGTCTAAGGAATATTGTGGGTAAAACCTGAATACACTCCCAAATATTAATCCTAGACCGAATTAAAACCAAAATCTCCACCTGAATTATTCATCCATTTAATTCTATTCCATTATTCATCATCCATCATCCATCACATGACTTAAGTACCGCGTTTTCCACGGCTACTTGGTCACCACTGATTTAAACGCGTAGAATATCACACAACATTGTAATTGCCAGCCTGCGCCTTGACGCTGCCTATTCCATTTTATTACGTCATAGTCGTTATTACGTTGGTTATACTGGATTTCATGAAAATGTAATCTAATTTGATTGGTAGAAATCACTGAAGGGTATTCACAGCAGGAATGCATCGAATTTCACACGAATTTAAAAAAAATCTCATCAATTTTGATTTATAACCTATTATCGTTCTTTAACACTCGACTGCGAATGGGGAAGAAAAGAATTGGATGAGGAAGGTGTGTCTATGGGAAGGCGTGGGGGGAGGAAGGGTGGGGATAAGATGGTGGGGGTTGGATTAAAAATAATGAAAGACTTTTAATTAAGTCTGTTAAAGATAGAAGAGATGTTTTTTTTGTGTCAACGAGAAATCGATTTGTTTTCTTAGTAACGTCATTATCAACCCTGTTCTTGTTGCGATTCAACAAAAGACCGTATTGTAATTGGATTTAGGGGTGAAATCTCTCCTGTCAGTGAAATGGGCCGGTGAATGTAACTTTTAAAATATATTAGGTAGAATAAGGTGGGTCAGTTTTAAGACAGTACTAATCTGAGGATTAGTAGTAAAGCTAGGATTAGTGGAAAACAATTCGTCGGCATCCAATTGCTTAGAGAGCTGGATCTAAAGACCTTTCTGTCTTTATAATTATAGGAAACAATCGGTTTTACGAATTCTAAGTCAAGCATTAATTAGCTGTCTATTAGATTTTCTTTTTTTAAATACCATCGAGACTTGATACAAAATCATTGTTCCCCAATTAAGGCTAAGAAGTAGGATCAAGTATGGACGGAGCACCACAAGGGCGATCTTACCACCCCATTTTATTATTATTTCAAATCAAAAGCAATGAACTTTGGCACCAGGTCCACGCTGTCTGTGATCACACTTCTTCGCCGCAGATAATAGTCTTCAGTTGTCGAACGTCCGGAACACAATATAAACTGTTTTTGCGATATATCCGGACACTACCAACATTGGTATTAGGAATAATCCAACCACACGAATGTTGATATTTTTCACTTTGAACTAAGTCTCTTAGGCAATGTTCACTTCTACCAATGACAGCAGGTGCAAAGTTCATCATAAATAGTAAATATAAGCATTTAATAATATATTTACAGATTATGTTTTCGATCTTTTTAAGCTGATACGAGGTGAATTCTTTGAATAACTTATAACTAAAGTAGCGTTATCAAATTGAAATGAAGACATACAAATTTGTGCAAATATATTATAAATTATTCACGATCGAAGAATTCAGATAGGTTACTCGATTGATTATCTTCATAGATTGTGACGTCATGACCAATAATATCACGCTGGAAATCCATTTTCATTCATGAATAATGATATAGTGTAATCACAACGTACGATTTCGTACAGAAATCTGGATATTCTCTATATATGGACACAACGGATTTGTGAAATAATGGCTATTCATTCATATTGGGTTTAAGACGCAATGTGATGATAATTAAGATATATTGGCGTCGGATGAATGATTAATGAGATGATGGGATGGTGAGTTGAAGGTTTCTTGGGTAATGGGAAGTATAGTGGGAAGGAAGCGGTTGTGACCTATATTGTAAGAACCATATTGGCATTAGCCTGGACTACAGTGGATAACCAAGAAAATCCTAGTGAAAATCCTAGAATCCTAGACGGTGGCGGGGATCGAACCAGGTCCTATAAGCACCTCATCACCCGGATTGCATGAAGCAAACGCGTTAGCAACTGAGCGGTAAAATAATTATTTATCCTAATACTTGATCATTGCTGTCCATCACAAAAAATTACATACTTTTATTTTATTTTCAGTTTTTGATTATCTTATGGAACAATTATTGCATTCATGTGCCGTATTACTTCGATGCATAGAAATTCAGAAAGTGGAGCAAACGGTAAAACACTTATGTATCCTAATACTTGATAATTGCTGTCCATCACAAAAAATTACATATACTTTTATTTTATTTTCAGTTTTTGATTGTCCTATTATAGCATTATTGTAGCCTATTACTTTGATGTACAAATGCAGAAATATCAATGTACTCAAAACAATGCAGCTTTGTAAAGTTCAAGCGTATATAAAATATCTATTTTTAGTTTCTACAGGTTTCTGTGGGAGTTTGCAAGCTTGGTGATGTATTGATTAAGCTTATTCTCCGGTCTTGTTGTAACTTTCTACAAGACTTTTCTCTTGCCCGAAACTTGAAACTTTAATATGTAGCATTAAATAACTGTGCGACAAACAAGCTTTGACTTCGCGCTTTGTTTCCACCAAACCACTTGTACTTGTTCGAGTGAAATTACTTCACTTGAGCGAAATGACCAATTCCGCTCCATTCGTGTTTCTTTTGTTTATTGTCCGCGCTCCACACGTCACACTATTCAACTGTAACCGTCGTTATATTTATTTTTATCAACATGAAAACTTGAAATGAAATTGTTCTCAAATTAAGGCTATGGAAGAAAGGATCGTTTCGACCATAAGGGCGATATTACCACTCCATTTTAATTATTTTGAAATAAGAAGAATGAACTTTGACACCAAGACTGTGGTTTCTATGACCATAATTATAAACCTTTTTTGTGATATCTGGACATTCTATCTGGCATTGGTGCAGCCGCCCCCGTGGTTCAGTCAACTATCGTGGATAAACTGAAGTCAGGTCGGGCGTGGGTTCGAGCACCATCAGCACCATCAACGAAAATGAATAATGATTTGCGCGATTTCGAGCGAACCGTTAGTGGCGAACCGTTAGTGAACCCTGAGGCGTGATGTGGACGAAAAAACCAACATTTTTTTTTTTTTAGTAACCAAACGAAACCAAAATAAACATTTATTTTTTCGAAATTACTGACCGTGCACTGCGTGAAAGCTTATTACACACTTACAGGGCATCTCTATAACGGCGCTTTGCACACGGCACCCACCGCTGAGCCGCCGTACACAACACGACTCGTCACCGGGGGGGGGGGGGGGAGGGGGGAGCGTGCGATGATCCAATCAGCATAATCCTGCTGGCTGAACAATGTTTTCCTGTATACAAGTGACGGGAAATGTCAACATTCAGCGCATTCCTGCCTCGAAATGTCAGCGCTCGATCACTCAATCCTCTTCGAAAAGTCAGCAATGCGCTGATTTTATGTACCGTAAGTTAAGAGGTTCTATTAATATTTTGAGAAATCATCTGTACAAATTTTAATTCTTTTTGTAATAATTAATTATCTTTTTCCATTTTTTTTTTCATCTGTAAGAACCTCAAATATTTTAATTTTCATCATTAGTAATTAGTATCATATTTTATCATTAGTATTATTTTTTTAAGCATACTGTTATTATTATTCATTTCAATTTTCAATTTTAATTTCTCACTTATTCAACTATATTTCATATTTAAAAAATTGTATTTTATATTGACCAGTATCCTGTAAACTTTTTGATAAGCCAGGGACCAATAAAGGTTTTTTATATACAGAATGTTTATCGAAATGAGGATATTCCGTGCCGTGCACTTGCATGCCAAACGAAGCTATTAATTCAATAAATATCGGATATAACATTTGGATATTGGATCAGCAATGTTGATAAAATTTCCGTCTGTGTGGCTCAGACGGTTTAGACACTACTCACAAATCTGATTCCAGACGAGCACGGGTTCGAACCCTGAATTTAATTAACATTTTAGTACTTATACTCGTTTCATTATTACCCACTCTTTGGGGGAGTCGTTAAGCACCGTTGTGAATAATTTTGAAAACATCCGAACGTATGTTTTATACCCTCTAGCGTGGAAGTGTTACAAACATAAATATCTTGAATTAATAAAACATCATAATTCCAATTGTGGAATGAACGAAAAAGAATAACTCTTGAAAATGTCGTAAAGGCGTCAAGTGCTTATAGCGAGTGGAGGTGCCGGGTTTATCGTGTCTGGACTGACAGCTAGATCGTGAGTACTCAGAAAGTGGCGCTAGAGCTTGACCAGTGTATTCATAAGGGACTTTGATAATTATTCATTTCACATCCCTGTAAAAACTTCGAGGTGCTATAAGATCGCCCTTGTGGTGCCCCGTTCAAACGATCCTAAATTGTCGTCCTTCGCCTTATTTGGGAAACAATTACTTAATGTCAAGTTTTTCCATATATATATTCAAAAATGTCATATTCGAATAATATACATATTCCCTGTCATAACGTATTCTTATTTTATATCAATAACAAAACAGATACCTATTCAATATTTCAACTTTTCCTTTGAATTGTGAATAATATTTTTCCTCAAGTTCTACATATTTCACTTCGAATCTTTACACGCTGTACGAACAACTCACTTATATCACTTATAATTGGCTGAATTTCAGCCGGAGGGTCCAATCCCCCTAAGAAAAAAAAAATCAATTCGTTCAAATTTGGTTTTCGTTTTTTTTGTCCTATAAGATACAATACAAGGCTATTTTTCCTGAATAACACGATGATACGAGTTGATACGAGATTACAATCGATTACAATTTCGATTTCGATAATCGATTATGATAAGGTAATACTAGTTTACACAACTTACTAGACCGATAATTCGTTTTCCTCGTTGAGTATTATCTGGATTTGTATGTACAAGCATATCAACATGGGGTGTTCTCGTGTAATGCGTATTATACACAATCATAGTAATCATAGTATCGCAGTAATTTTCAGTACTAATACGCGAAAGACCTGAAAAACTCACAGACCTCCGAAACTCAGAACTTCGACTAAACAAAGGTTGATTTCATTTCTCATCTGCGCAACTATTTCGTTATTATTATTAATATTCTACATATTTTCGTTTTATTTATTTGTAATGAGAGTTTATTTGTTTTTTTATAATATTTATTCCCAATTCTCATATAGGCTATTACCACAATAAGGCCTTGGTCACGGTGCACTGCGTACCCAGAATTGCGTTGTATACAATAAATGGAAATATATAATATATATATATATATATATATATATATATATATATATATATATAATGTTGTAGCGTAGACTTTGAGGGCCGGAGGAAGATGATAATAAGTCACTTTTCGGTGATTTGCCCTTCCTTGAAACAACTGGTGGCTCTAAAAAGAGCCTTGGGTTATATATATATATACCAAAGTATATATATATATATATATATATATATATATATATATATATATATATATATATATATATGTGTGTGTGTGTGTGTGTGTAATAATTGAACTTCTTGGACACGATCCAATATCGTGATATTTGGGATGTTATAGCCATGTCTTTTATCTTTCATGACATGACTATAACATCCCATATATATATATATATATATATATATATATATATATATATATATATATATTCATAATCCTATGACTATTATTACTCATTATCATCCTTCCATGAGAAATTTTCCCATTCGACAACATAATATGTATCATTAATATTATATACAACCTATTTTTATTTTTCATTGATATTGTGTTTCGCTCTTCTCTTTCCTAATATGTTTTAATCAGATTTCAGAATGGTTATTCACTAACTTTATCGAGTACCAGTATTATGTTTCCATATTACGATACATCCACACACTCGATTACATGCATGAGTTGGATGTAACATGTATAACATTACATGAACTGTTCGCTTCGTGTGTGGAGTAGAACAGAAATCAAATTACTTACCACAACGGCCGTATAACGATCGTTCAAACAGTTCGTCAAATATTCAACAATATTTCACCGAAACAGACACGGGTCATTTCCATGTCGCACACACGCACGTCGCACACACGCACGCGAGACTGACTATTACAACAACAACAATAATATTACTAGAAAGTGGAATTTTCTAGGAATTTGGGGTATTTTTTCGGTTAGGATTTATTCTTTTTAAGATAATTGTTCGGAAAATTATAGTTTTTCACTCGATTATATGTATGTATATTTACTATTTAAGACCAATTTTAATTAAGTAATTTCACTGAAATTTTCAATGTTCTTAAATTATATATAAATAATTAAAAA
Source organism: Brachyptera putata (assembly GCA_907164805.1). Classification (NCBI taxonomy): domain Eukaryota; kingdom Metazoa; phylum Arthropoda; class Insecta; order Plecoptera; family Taeniopterygidae; genus Brachyptera; species Brachyptera putata. The sequence goes on from OU015472.1 coordinate 8,389,367, forward strand.
TATGTCTTTTAAAGAACACGTAAATATAATGAATTACTAAAAGTATTTTTCAATTTAATCAAACACAAAAAAAACACAATCAGACACGTTCAAAATGTCTCTAATTTTCCACCCGGTAGAAGTCTTTTACAAATTGTATAGTGGCGCCTATCTATATATACCACCCGCACGTTAACTCAAAATGAGATTCTTTTGGTCACATTGGCACCACTGTTCACGGACGCTCGGCGACGGACGGCGTCTTGGACAGTACTGGCGGCCGTGGACGACGTCGTAGCACTAGCACGTCAGCGCCTGCTGGCGTCGGTATAGGCAACCAGTCGCAACCACGCCTCTGATCATCCATGTATGCGCTCAGCAGAAGACCAACAAGACGAGACGGCGGAAACTGGATATGTGTACATGTTGATGGATGAATGTGATGAATAATATCATTCGTTGATTTCTTGGGGGAAATAGTATTTATTGTTATCTCAACCGAGACTTTTCTGAACAGAATTAACAGTAGTTTCGATGGTATTCAAATCCAAAACTATTAACTCAAGATGTATTGTATGTATATATATATATATATATATATATATATATATATATATATATATATATATATATATATATATATATATATATATATATATATATATATATATATATATACATGGGATATTCTAGCCATGTCATAAAAGATAAGTCTCGAACCGGGTCTCGAACCCGGGACCTTCGGTAGTGACCAAGGACCTGTGATAACGTATAATCGTTACACCTTGAATGTAAGCCCTCTCTAGGGCTACCCCCAAAGAAGTGTCGTCACTCTAAGTATAGCCATGACATAAGAGTAATATCTCGGTAACTCAGTGGAAGAGCAGCTGACCGACAAACAGACGGTCCCGAGTTCGAGTTCCGGTCGAGACGTATCTTTATGACAAGGCTAGAATATCCCATATATCTCGATATTGGATCGTTTCCAAGAAGTTTAATGATCACATAAATATATATATATATATATATATATATATATATATATATATATATATATATATATATATATATATATATATATATATATATATATATACATACAAATACGTCTGTGGGGAGGGGGGTGTATGCTTATAAACATGTGAAATTTTGTCATGTTCAACAATTTCAATGATACCACTTCCTGGGTGTTGAAACGATCCATGTTAAACTGTATATTATTCTAGCATTGATGTCTCATACACCATTCAAACATTATCACCAAAAAACTGATATTCCACTAAATCGACTCTGAAGCGCTATGATGAATATTATTTCACTGTCACGTGTTCCGGCTGAGTGCATGAGAAATTAGCATAACGTACGTACATGAGCTATATGCAACTCGGTTCTCAGTGTACCTAATGGTTTTGTTGATAGATTGTGCTATTAGAATCTGCATAGGACAATGAGATCACACTCGGAAACGTACTCGGAGGATCGGAGTGAAATTCATGGACTCGATTTTTTTTTTTTAATAATATCTAAACTTGATGAGCCCTACAATTGTTTTTAAATATATATATTTGGGTTTAACGACGCACTGTTATGATAGCGCAGATCTAATGGCGTCGGATGGATGATTAATGAGATGAGGGGATGATGAGATGAAGGTTCTAGGGTTATGGGAAGAATCGTGGGAAGGAAGCGGTCATGGCGGAATTATTGTGGGAATCATCCCGGCATTAGCCCCAAAGGAAACCATGAAAAACACCTGTAAAGATGGTCGGCGGTGGGGATTAAATTGGGTTCGAAATTCCCATCGCCTCCCGGATCACATGAAGCGAGCTCGTTAACCACTGTGCTGCATGTGCCGGTAAAAAATCATTGTTTCCCAGTAAAGGCTTTGGAAGAAAGATGGGATCTTTTGAACGGGGCACCACAAGGGCGATCTTACCACCCCAAAGAATAATTAAAGTAAGATAACACGTTTAACAATTAAATCTTGAATAAAGAGAGTAATTTCAGGGGGGGGGGATCAGGAAGAAAATATTAGTGATTTTATCTCAAAGCTAGGTATCGAGGTATACATGCCTCTGAAAATGACATAGGATCGGTGTATTGTTTTTATTCCATCCATACAAAAATACCATCCTACGCTTATTAAAAATATCTGTGATATTGGAATTCCTAATTGAAATATTATATCTATTGGAATTTCAATGTACAATATACAATCAAAATAAACAAACACAATATTAAAATACAAAATACACGAAATAAATTATGATTCGAATTCTCAGAATCCAAGTAAAAACATTGCCATTTTTCTGTACATTTATCGAACATGATATGCATGTCGTTTACCAGGTATTGGTATCCATGTAAAGAAGCAATAAAAACATTCTTCTATAGTTGTGACCACGAAAGAATGTATAACATAACAAACCAAATACTTGTTTAGTTATGATATTTTGATGGTCATTAATTTTTCATGATGAGATTAACGATTGGTACCACAACTATCTGAATATCTGAATCTGATATCTGAAAAGCGTTAAATGTTTCAATATACAGTGAGTTTCTCATTAATATAAATTCTGTATTATTGAAAATATAGACTCTGCGTCCATGAAGTGTGCCCATTATAGACACATCAGAATAATATAATAATAAATATCCAAATGAATAAAGGAAGCAATAAGACATTACCCTAGTGTTCGATAAAATAATAATTATATTGAGCTGTAGTCTAGAAAAGATAATATTGAAATTGATTACTTCTATAGAAAGAAAAATGAAAGGGCATGTAATACAAAATCTATACATCTACTTATTGAATTTTTTATAATTATTCAGTTGGTAGACAACCTTCTTCTCTAATGAAAACAAGTATATAGTTCACGTCATCGCGCGACAATATGCAAGGTCTGATGTTCTAACCACTGCACACTGAACTTAATAGGTGGCATTAACATTATTTCAGTTGACATTATAAATTGAATAGGTCGAATAACGTTACATGTCCAATGGACTTTACCCTAGATCCACATGTTCGTAACCTAAATAACTCGAACAACAATGGATAACCGAGAATGTCTCCAGGTAATGAACAAGAAGGTTAGTCGATTTATTTTATCGCTTAAGCTTTCATACATTTCTGTCTCCCTGATACAAAGACGTACACTCGCTGTAGTGGACATTGACCACTCACTCTATCTCTAGTAATTACCACCACAAACAATCGAGCTACCTAACCGACATCCAACGTAATGCATTTTATTATTATTATTATTATTATGGCCCGTTTTACGAATAATAAATTTGTTAATTAAGCGATAATTAGTGGATTAGCTTGTTATTACCCTTGGTTACCAATGTTATTTTTGTACTGCAATTGATTAATCAGCTGAATTAACACATTTTTGTATTGGTAATATGGGCCCTAAGGGCCTACTGTACACTGTACTAACACACTGATACAGAAAGGAAATCACAATTACAACAAAAGAACATCCACAAAGCCCTTCAGAAGGGCTTAACTGTGGGTTAAATAGTATATGAAATATATCGTCTGTGTCATTACTTGCGAAGTAATTTATATCCTTGTTAATTCATATTTATTTTATTTATTTATATTAAGGGAACCCACCCACAAAAATTACATTTTTTTTGTTATTTGTTGATGTATCAATGTTGAAATGGTTTATTGAAAATTTTGAATGAAAAAAAATGTTGAAATTCCGAGAAAATTTTAGAAGAATAGTTGAAAAAATGTTGAAAATTTATTTAAAAAAGTAATTTATCTCCGCTGTTGAATTTTACGGTTGATTCTTTAGAATGATTATCGAAACCTCTTGATGTCAAAGTTCTCGGGTGATAAAATATGAGATGAATTATCTCTTTCTACATTCTAAATTATCTGGAAAAGTTGGTAAAAACGTCGTAACGGCACCCCCGGTTCACATAAAGAGACAACAACTTCCAGAATTATGACGTAGTAAACTTGTCCTTAGATGTAGTACAGGGAAATGATTACAAAATATATCATTTTCACTCTTTTTTTCAGTAATAAAATCATGTTTTTCTGAATTGTGAAACTAGAATAATGTGCATAAATACATATAAGCAATGCTTGTCGTAAAAAGATTCCCCAAAAAACAATTCACAAATATTGAACAATATAAAATGTGGAAGCCATATATAGACTGACAAACAGAAAATACAAAATTATCAAGCATATAGAAAAATATTTCAAACGTGAAAAAGAAGTATCTATGTATACCTAGAAAATTACGTTTTAAAAAAAATATATCATTAAAATGGGATGAAAAATTTGGAGAAAAAATAATAACTTATTGTGAAAAACTTCGAAGGAGAGAATAATTAAAGATTTTAGGAATTATTGCCCAATTCAATAATGGACCTACTATTGATCTTTAAATGTGTGAAGTTTCAATTAAATCCCTCTACATTTTTTTTCTAGCAACAAATGATCTTCCTAACGTTCCTGCCATATAACCTATATCTCTTACCGTTCTTCATGCCTTTACTCCCATCTCATTATGACGCTTATGCCTGATTAACATTAATAACTATATAACTTGGCTACAAGGTGTCGAATGTATAGTATCATATATACAATGATACTTTCAGATATCTTGATTATTATGCTTTACCTGACGAAGAGTCGGGAGACCAAGAGAAAGATGGCAGAAGTGAGTCAATCGAGGGGAGGAATGGAGGCAAGTGAAAGAATAGAGAACGGTGGAGGGAACTCGTAGGAAGAGGAGAAGAGGAAGGCGATAGTAGGAGTGAAGAAGAGGAAGAAGTGGTTACATAACTCAGAACTGGGAGAAACCGGGCTTCGAGAAATCTGCCCTAGAAACATCGGTGGTGTCTTTGGGAATGCTTGAACTCGTATATGTAAATATTTTTAGTCCATCGTATTTTTAGTGTTTTCTTTACCTGACTCGTTGGGAAGGGGAAGATAGGGAGAGAATGGGAGAGAGGTAGGGGGGGGGTAAGGTAACGCTATATCTGATTAAACTACTAGAAACTAAAATGGGATTGAAGAATGCAATTTTAATGCAAACGAGTTGCTTCGAGCTCCATACAATTGTATTCATGTGTATTCATTCTCTCCATTCATTGCCACAAGGAGTTGAGTTTTTAAGTTTAGTTTTCACAAGTTTTATAAGGACAGCGGGAAAACACTGGAATTGAGGGAAGAACGTGGAGTTATAGCTTCTGGGCTGAAGAGGGCTTCAATGAGATGTATATGTATTTATATTCAATGCAACGGCGAATGTAATGATAGATAAAGTCTCTTATAGCGTCAGTTATTACAATTAGCATAATCGATTTCATAATTTTACAACTGGTAAAAAGTCTGCTCGTTTTTCATTATTTCTTTTTTCCATACTTCACATTGATAAAAATCTAAATTTATAGTAAATTATAAAAATGATCCGCTTTTCGCGAAGTGAATTGCTTCAATAATATAATACAGATATTGCTTGAATACAATATGCAATTTGAACTAATATGATTGTTTCAACATATCTGCAGCAAAACCATCAAAATATGCTCGAATTACTGACATTTACATGAAAACTGCATGAATGCGCACTTTCATGTTTATTCCAGTTGCAATTGGTAACGAAATTGAATAACTTGAACTAAAATAAATTAAATATCCACTTATAACAATAACAATAATTCTAAATCATTATCTTTTCAAGTTGATAATTCCATTGCTACAACCACATTCCCCACGCTTCTTCTATCTATAACATCCCTCATTGTTGCTTGATATCATTAAGAAGGCCGTGATTATTTCCATTTCTGTGACAGTATGGGCTTCTGTCAAGCAAGAAATGACTACCATCGTAACCATGGCTTTATAGCAAACTGGTGGACTACCAAACTTCTGATTGGTTAATTCCAACTGATGGCCATTGTTGTTTGTATATTTCAACAATCAATGACGTCACTTGACAGAAGCCAAAGGTTAGATTTGACCGTCCCTCCTATCCTACATCACTGAAACACGGATGTTTCGCGCCTCCTTCTTTCTTACTATAGATGTGTAAACAGTACTTAGGTTCGATTCAATCAACTAGTCAGTACAACAAACATACGTGATTGAGGAATCGAAGCACATATTTAGATGGCAGTGAATCGGAACGTTAGGATGATCGCATTAGCTCGGTCACCATGGTGACCATCAGACCATTACCATTGGCCAAAACAAAACAAACAATAGCCAGATTCTATCATCACCTAAATGAAGTTGTTTAATTAGATACCATGCAGAATTCACATGGCGCTGCGGTTTCCAATAGGCCTAGACTAGTTGGAGTCTCACGATCATTCATTTCCAATCGTATCGACGTTTTCTTCAAATTACTTGTTTTACGACGCTTGTTTTGTTTTACGACGCTTTGTAATAACTGAGATCTATTGATGTAGGATGAATGATTAATGAGATGAAGTTTTCTTAGGTAATGGGAAGGATAGTGGGAAGTGACCTGTATTGTAGGAACCATTCCGGTATCAACCTAGACTAGATGAATTGACGAGAAAAAAATCAGAAACGAGGAAACCACAAAAAATCTTTTAAAGAGGGTGGCGGCGGGGATAGAACTGAGGGTCGCTTCACCCCCTAGCCTGAGCTTACACAAATGTAGAAATTCATCTTGACCATTTTTCCATGTTCATGAACTAGTGTACAATGAAAAAGTATACAATGCCAAGATAATTTTATGCTCTTCAATCAGTATCACATTCTATATTCGTGAATTCAATCAGTTCAAAAAATTATAATAATAATAATAATAATAATAATAATAATAATAACAGGCGTACGACCTATGTCAATGAATACCAAGAATGTGATAAAATTCATTGACGTATTTTCTGAGAACTGATTGAATTCACAAAAATAGAATGATCGACATATTAATTAAAGTTCATAAAATTATCTTGGCGCTGTAAACAAATCATTCAATTACACAGGTTCGTGAATATGGGAAAAAAATAGTACCAATTAATTTATCTATTCGTATAAGCACCTTGGTTGATTGTGATATCAGAAACTCACTCAAGTAAATATGAGAAATATCAATAGTTTACTAATACTACAAGATTCTCGAGTGAATCACTTTGCACACCTAGACTAACTGGTTCTAAATCCAGTTATTTTAGTCGTCGAACTGAAACTGAGTAAACATTGTGAGAGCGTGATACCCTTGTAATAATAATAATAATAATTCACTTATTTCATTATTGTACATTTACAATCACTCATGTGCACATTGATTCATAAAATAAATCTGTACGAGTATTGAAAATTGTCATGGTTACACATATTAAATAAAATGTAAGAGCGTTCATATTACGACGTCATTAGTAAAATGTACACATAATTTATAAAATTTTAACATGGTTACCCCCGTATGCAGAGACGTCTAGTGGCAAATCTCTATAACCTTGCTTAAACTTTCAACATTGCTAATATAATCGTTGAGTAAAAACGTAATAAATGGAGTTTAAAAAGTTATGTGATTTTTCTTCAATTTTCTAATTAAAAATCTCGACATTTTTATGATGAGGTTAATGTGCCGTGTTTGATGTTCTACAGAGTGTCATTAAGGGGGTGTAGAGGGGGTGTAGGGGGGGGAGATTTATCTTCAATATTTTTTTCCATGTCCACGAACCAGTGTAATTGAATAATAAGTATATCAACTCCAAGATGATTATATGCACTTTAATCAAAACCACATTTTATTTGAGTGAATTCAATCAATTTTAAGATGATAGGTCAATACCAAATATGTGATAAAATTCGTTGAAACTGATGGAAAACTGATTGAAACTGATTTAAATCAGAGAAATAGAATGTCATAATAATTAAAGAACATAAAATTATCTTGGAGTTGATGTAATTTTTATTCAAATACACTGGTTCGTGAACATGAAACAGAATCGTGAAAATGATTTTCTCTATTTTTATGAGCACCGTGCATGTTTTTCATATTATTGTTAACATATTTCTGTCGTTAAATACGATTAGATTGTATTGTGTGGTATATATTTAACTTTGTCTCTTTTTAATTCAGAATTAAAATTCAGAATCAATTCAGAAATAATCTCTTTTTTTATCAAAGTGGAAAAATAGTATACTTGTATCCACAAAAGCAGAAGGAAGGCTGCCATCATAACAAAAATGTATCACCATTATATTTCTATACATGTAGTATTTCAACTCTCAGTGATATTTCATCACGAGATTTACGATTAGAAACACAACTGTATCTTTTAAAATCGTCAATTTTTAAAGCTGCAGAGAGTTACACCACAATTTCCGAGTTTTCAGTCGGTGGATGCTCCTGATAATATCGGCCAAGACTCTATTGGTGCTACTAATAAAATGAAATTAGAGTCAGGGGTGGACTGGGGATATATTCCGCCCCTGACAACTCTTTTCAAACAGCCCTAGAGTACTTGTAGAGCATCAAGTAAACGAGGATTGGCGGTATACGTTTGACCTGTCATTAAGGAATGGGGAGACGTCGATCGGAGGTCGGAATCTTCTTTGTTGAAATTGTGCATTGTATTTTTTAAATCATAAATATATTCCTCAACCCACTGACTCACAGTCCTTATCGGAAGACTTGTGAAAGAAATAATGACATACTCTATTATATTATTAATTATGTTTTCTGCGTTTTACTCTTTATTGTGAATGCTGTACCGTACGAATACCACTCGCATCATCGCATACTTTCTGAAGAACTGTAGTGTTGTGTTGCACATATAAAAATTATTTGTTTATTTCAATGAGTTCATATTTGCATAAAATATAAGTGGCCCGGTTACCAGATAGCCCAGTCCGCCCCTGATTAGAGTTGATCTGTTGGATTATCAGACGTCATACATCAATACTCAACACGTTTCACCTCCAAATACCCTAACTGCTAGTGGGGTGGGGACTAATTTCATAATCGATAACGCTAATGCATTTCACTCGCAATCAGGGCTTATAAATATTTATTCATTAACGAGTTCCAGGAATACAAAACAACGATTTTCTCTCAAAAAGCAGGTTTATTGAAAAAAAAACATCAAATTAAAAACCTATCTATATTTTCAATGAAGCCGCGTGATAGGCTATAATCGTTCATCCCAACGTACGTATAGCCAACGATGCGTATCAATCATATAAGCTATTCGTACGTCGTGTTTAGTGAAACGTATCTATTATTCGGTTAGTGCGATTGCTCGATGACCCGAACATCCCCGAACACCGCGATGTTTGCCGTCTATTCCCGAACAATAGTAGAACCCGATTGTTGTGGGTTTTGTCATTACCAGCATTGATGTGGTCATGAGGATCACTAGTACCTCAAGGAACTCACTGCACTAACCTTTTTTTTAATAACATCGAAACTTGATACAAAATCATTGTTCCCCAATTAAGGCAAAAGATAAAAGCTAGGTTATATAAAAGTAGGAAGCTTTTGGACGGGGCACCACAAGGGCGGTCTTACCACCCCGTTTAATTTTTCATTTTAAAAACCCATTTTTATTTTAAACCAATTAACTTGAACACCAGGACTGCGAAGTCTGTGACCACACTTTTCCGCTTCAGATAAAAGTATTTCAGTTTCCAAAAGTCCGAACACATTATAGCAATAGAATTGGAAAGGGATTATACAAAGAAGTACAAGGAGAGGGGTAAGAATAGAAGTGGAAAGAGTGGATAGAGAAGTAGGGAAATATGGATTCATTCAAAGAACGACACGGGAATGGAATGAATTGAAAGAAGATATAAAGAATGTAACGAATAACATTGTATAACTTTGCTAAGTATGTTTGATTGTTTTTCATCAATTTTATGAGAGTAATCATTACCACCTGTTTTAAGAACAATCTGTAATGAGTAAATAAAATAACTAACTGGACTTGTGGAGGACTAGTGCATAGTTAGGTCCAGTTTTAGGACTAATACATAATATATAAGTAAAACCCTTTCGAACCGTTCAAGGCAATATAATGATTTAAATAAGTAAGATTTAAATAATGATAAGAGGCTATTGTGGCCCACCTATGTCACTATAAAGCTAAACCTTATAACTATTCCATAATGACTAATCCATATTTCAATTGTTGACCAGGCTTTGAAAAATGAACGACCCTTATTCTAATCGAGACAACCCCTATAGTGAGTATTCTAACAGCCAATTGGGTGACGACGCTTGTATCGCCTACAAGTTCTCGTATGGAGAGACGTCGTCCGCGTAGCATCCTCTTTAAGAACGATCCTCGTGGAAAATATAGGACAGGATTTAATAGCTAAGAAGAGTCTAAACTCAAGAGTTTTAAATTGAACATTTTTCACGACCTTATGAATGGTTGATATTTTCATTGCCCCTGCGGCATGTTGACTCCTGATTAGGCCACCCGCGTGGCACGTTAAATGTGAGATTATACAATCCTGCAGTGGGGGAGAGAGGGGGAGAGAGAGAGAGAGATTGACAGAGAGAGATAGGGGGGTGAGAGATAGAGAGAGATAGACAGGAAGAGAGAGAGAGAGAGAGAGAGAGAGAGAGAGAGAGAGATGTGTGAAGACGTACATTCTTATCACAGGAGCAGTCTTCCACCCCCTCCTCTCTTAAGTTAGTACATGTCCAAGCCCCCCCCCCCTCCACTCACCCACCCTCTCTCTCTCACGGGGCTTATAATAGATCAATAACTGTAGGCACACATAAACACTCAGTACATGGAGATTTATGAAAAAACGTTAGAAAGTTGAAATAAAATATTGAAATGCAATAAATTTCAAATGTAATAGTTGAAATGTAGTAAATACTGATATGTGGTCTATACAACCAGAACACAAATTACACTCGTATTTATAATTATTTTCAGATAACCAAGTTTATGGATTTATTTGCGCATTTTTGAAGATATGAATTTACATATTTATGAATGTATAAATTAACGATTTTAACGAAGAAATAGAACGGAAAACACTAATCTACCAGCTGCCATCTAAAATCTAAGCTGCCAATCTATGCACATAATCTCCAAACGTATCTACTGAATACCAATCACAATGATTGCTTTATAACATCCAATATCCAAAGTAAGAAAATCAAATCCTAGGTGGCTATTTCATGAAATAATCCTGTATTCATTTTTTATCAAGCAAGCAAAATATGTCAATAACTTAAAAAAATTATCACCATGGTTACCAATACTATTTGTATTCATCTCCTCTCTGAATAGGCTTCTGTCAAGTAACAAATGTCTAACAAATCGTTACCATAGCAACAAAGTGAACTGGTGAACTACCAAACATTCTTATTGGTCAATTTCAACTGGTGGACATTGTTGTCTCTCTCCCACAACAATGGGTGACGTCACTTGACAGAAGCCTATAGCCTAGCTGGACTGAGCAACATCAAGCCACATACTGTAGTAAACTGACTGTCCATGTACTACAGTACTTTGGAACAAAAATATAAATAAATAAATTCTCTATGTCAATTGTTTGTAATTATTCATTTACTATAAATAATTACGAAGATAATCTTTCCTTCTGGTCCGACAAGTTTTATTGACAGAATGTTCTCGTTTTCTGCGACCCCGAAGAGCAGTTTGTGCTGGGTCTTAACTGGGTCAGCTGGGGATATCAAGTGTCCCAAAGATGTCTGAGAGCCTCGGTGATTGGTCCCCATCACGACATCTGCGGATTATGAAGGTTCCGAACGACCGTTTTCCCGATACACTTCCATTAGCGCACGGGTGGTTCGTGCCTTCATCGTTCGAGAATGACACGATTTGATTGGTCCAGACGAATATCAACTTTCATGACCCCGGTCACGGTAGTTTGACCCGACTGGCCGAGTTGGTCAATAGGGTACAATTAGAGATGATGTGGACATGTTTACACTTGTAGTCATATAGTTTATGAAATGTGAATGACATTTTTTCGTAGTCTGTGGACCGCGTCCCTACTACACATGCTGTCGTATAAAGTGGTCGATGAAGTTACATTAAAATTTATCCTGAAGAAAATGCGGTGACTGCTAAATATGGATGAATATTTTCTTTTTAAATCGCAGTAGTCAATTTATTGAATTTAGATCGATAGTAATCGAGATAAATGTAGGTCTAGTAATATTTGATGGTACAGGCAAAAGTCGTGTCAGCCGCCGCGGATAACCAAGGGTACAAGTAAATATCGTTAGATTATAGTTATTAGAATAATAATTAAAAGATTGAAAATAAATGCATTACGTGAGATTTTAAATCTGAGTTATCTCTTGAAAATTTTCATTGAGGCTGTAAAATTAGCAATAAATTAGCAATGAAAACTAGCAGACAGTTAATAGTAAAATATGCGTGGATTTTATTCAACTTTCCGAAATATCCATTTTATGTGAGCGCAGTTATACATTATCTACTCGTTCTAATACGTATAATGTCAGTACATTTTCTTCACGATTCACTGTAGTTTATATGCTCAGGCTAGACGAAATACTTCAGGTGAACGCAAGTATACCTTGTTGGACCATTCAGTAATATTCTGACGGGATGGTATAAGAGACTGTGACGTTGACCAAGTAAGCATTTTATCGAAGACAGTGGGTGTTAATAATTAATCGGCTGAAAATTCGACTTTGCTACTAGATGGCATTAGTGTCACCTGCACAATTAAGAGGCCCTTGGAGTGTAAACATATAAGATTATATGAACTGTTATTTGACATTTTTCACAGTTTGAAAAACATGTTTTATCAAAATACAAGAAATTATTCGATCTAGATGGGAGTAGCCTGTACAGGTTTCTTTCAAGTGCACCATTGTTGAAATAAGTGAACATCAGACTACCTAATTGTCATTATTATGACATATCAACTATGAATTATTTCATACTTTTCTTCTTTCTAATTTTATTCCATACGCTCTATTTTATATTATCTTGAGTGCAAACACAAGGTTTCTTCCTTCCACTCAGTATTCTATTTCCTATCCAACTTGTATATTAATAGAATTGTAGTAGTTTTATTATTGTGTTGTAATACAAAATATGTACCACTGTATTCATAACAATGTGCTAAAACTTGAAAAAGGAAATAAATAAATAAATATATTGTGGTCTCCGAACATGACTGTCAGTTTATTTGCTCTCAAGATATTCACTCAACATATGTCGAATGGAAAGAGCATAATTGTCTTTGCCCCTATAGAGAAGTTATATGTAACAATTGAAATATTACTAAAGTTGTGATGGACATTGTTATTTACATGGTGTAACAATGTGAAACATCACTTGCAAGACGTGCAAGAATAGTAAAGTCATAGACGACAGTTATTTTCCCTAAACATCATCACAGGGTAAAAGAAAACAAAATGTAGTAAAGAAAAGTGAAAGAAGTAAAGAATTCGTGCAAGAATAGTAGAGGCATAGACGACAATTATTCTCCCTAAACATCATCACAGGGTAAAAGAAAACAAAAAGAAGTAAAGAAAAGTGAAAGAAGTAAAGAATTCGTGCAAGAAAAGTAGAGGCATAGACGACAATTATTCTCCCTAAATAGTAAATATCATTGATGGGTAAAAGAAAGAGAAATGAGTAAAGAAAAGTTAGAGAATTAAGAACGTGCAAGAATAGTAAAGGCATAGACAACAATTATTTTCCCTAAACATCATTACAGGGTAAAAGAAAACAAAAAGAAGTAAAGTAAAGTGAAAGAATCTTTTCTTTACTTAAGTAAAGAAAAAGTAGTGGGTATAAGATTTGTTTTCAACATTGCGTGACGCCTCCAGTATCGTCAATGTTAGTCAGGACTATTCCATATCATTTACTACAACAATTAATCGTCAAACAAAAACACTTTCTGACATTTGAGTAATAGAACTGTCTCGCAATAAAAATGTTGACAGTTAAAAGACATTCATATATGCCTTTTATTGAAGCTATTTATAGCGAATTGAACCAGTGGCGACGTACACGCCCACTTATACGTCACAATTCACGAGTAAGTTTTCTAAATCACTGGAATCATCTGGTGAATATAAATAACGATAGAGCCTCCAAAAGCACGTGTTTTAACCGTATTATAATGACTTCAATGTTTCACTTATTTTAAATACAATTCTAAGCCCAATTATCGATCAATTACGTCATCAATTACGATTTTTTAAACCATTCTGGCTGATATTTTTTATTATTAGATCTCTTGAAAATATCATTTTTTCTGTAGATTATTTGAAATCAATGTGTCATCAATTGATATGTTATCGTCGCCAATTATTACTATTATTCATTTCTTTATATTATTCAATTGGTAATTCAAAGAAACAACATGAAATTCTACATTGTGGTACGCCACTATAGACGTTATACTGTATTTGGTAGAAACATGAAGTTAAATTAACGTCCAAAGTTTGATCCGTCGCTTTAATCAAATTATTATGGTTATGTCCAGCCTTGTATCGAAGAAAGTGGGCGACCGATAGAGAAAGAGAGAACGAGAGAGAGGGTGAATAGAGGGAGGGAGAGGCGGGTTAAGGTCATTGTTAATATTGATATATGGTAGAAAGTAATAATAGTTTTTATGGGGTTGTTCAAATTGACTCATTTCACTTAATTGACTAACAGACCGATTTTGTATGAAAACTGACGTAAACGAATGTAACTGGCATCGATTTCTTCAGACATACACTCAATAATATTGTGCACAAATATATTGTCTGAAGCGTGCCTCAGCTGACTGAGCTAACGAAGGCGGCTATTTTTTTTTTTTTTAGCAAAATAACTATCAAATGTTGACTAAAGCGCAGGGTTATCGTTTGAGTTGATTGTTTTTCAATCTGACCACAGAAACAAAAATATCCACAAAAATATTGTGATTTTTATTTATTTTTTTCTAGTCCTAGTAAAAACCGACTTTCAGACAAATTATCTCATCCAGTTAAGAGACGAGTGCTCTTGACCCATGCACTGTTACCATGGCTAACACAGTGTTTGTTCTGTTTCAGTTGGACGGGCGGACACACCAGGGCAGGATAGGCCAGTCGGGGGGCGGGGTGGGCAGGAACATAGTAGACGCCCTGGGCAAACTGGGCTCCAGCCCACTCCTCGTATCAGCCGTCGGGCAGGACCAATACGGCTCCTACCTGTTGCAACACACCTTGCAACATGTGGTAAATAATTCATTCATTCATGCATTCATTCATTCAAGACCAATACGGCTCTTACCTGTTGCAACACACCTTGCAACATGTGGTAAATAATTCACTCATTCATTCAGTCATTCATTCAAGCAATGAAATTTTATCAAGACTGTCATTGGACGACACGAAGGGAATCACACGGCCACGTCTCAACTAGTACGATTCTCGACTCGCAACATCCATTTAAAAGCATATATAGCCTCAATGAGCAATGGCGCGAATGGTGCGAGTTAAGAATCGTGTGAGTTGAGAATCGTACCAGTTAAGATGACGTTGAAATAGCATGAGCCTAAAATGTTGCGAGATGAGAATGGTGCGAATTGTGAATTGTACCAGTTGAGAAAGTTGCGAGCTGAGAATCGTGCGAGTTGAGAATGGTACCAGTTTGAGACACTACCGAATCACACCACGTGGATTTTTTCTAAACTGCACACAAATTGAGTTGACCCTATATGGCGCTCAATTTTTACAAATTTTGACTGATAGAGTCCATGGGAGTCGATTTAACAGAATTTCATTTTTTTGTGATAACTTTTGAACGGCACGAGATATCGAAATTCTATTAAGAAGGAAACAATCATTGTCAATACCTTCAAGACGCTACAAGTGATAACTATTGATCTTATATCGCCTGATTGACGCGTATACGGCAAAAAAAATCTCGTCACCGTATTAGCGTGACAATTATCCGATATGAGATAAATAGTTATCTTGAAGATATTGATAACATATATGTTTCCTTTTTAATAGAATTTCGGTATCTCATACTGTTCAAAAGTCATTTTAAAAACTGATATTCTGCTAAATCGACTCCCATGGACTCTGGACATACGAACTAGTTACCTATAAACCAATTAACCTGATGTGCTTGCTTTCAGAATTGCCGCGGAGTGCAGATTCTGGCCAATCAACGCACTGCTTGCTACAACGTTGTGATGGACAGAGCTGGTGACTGTAAACTAGGCGTGGGTGACATGGAGATTCATTCAACAATTACTCCAGATTATGTGAGTAACCAGACTGAAGTCTTACCAGACGAAAAGGGTTGACATCATAGCCATCAGACGTGATAACAAGATGGTTATGATACTAGATCCCACTATCAGATTCGAACCAGGTTAGACGCAGGCGGAAGATGTGGACACAGAAAAAGGGATCATTATATGCCATGCATCCCCGACCTAGCTCAACAATAGAAGATTGACAGCCAATACTGGAACGTAATTTGTATTTTCCTGGTAGCCCGAGGTGTAATTCAATATTTTTTAAAATATTCTTTTCAAAAAATATGCCATGTCAATCATCAATTTAGATCACACAGTAACGTCAATTTTGAAAGACAACTGAAGTCGCCGTTGGGCGTGGGTTCGAGTCCCGCATAAGGCATGGGTTTTTGTAGACGTCCTTTCACTTATAATCACTTCATAGTTTCATAATCACCTGCTCATTCGTACCCCCGTATAACCTAGATGTTGGTGGGGTCGTTAACCAACATTGAAAAAAAATATGTAATATGCTTCAACTTGCCTTGTTCCCTTGTTCTGCCAGGTGTCTCAGTTCGGCGAGCAGCTACGACAGAGTCCTCTGGTGGTGTTGGACGGCAACATCCCCTCGGAGACGATCGCTCACGTGCTGGAGTTATGCTCGCACGCCGCAGTGCCAGGTAAGACCCGACATTTGCTTTCACTCGTCTTATTCAATATGCGAACCTGTCGGGGTTTTTCAAAACACTTGAGCGAGCCAAAGTCCATGTCACGGAGAGATGATTCTGACGTCGGAGCTTTTTTCCCCGCTACGTTACCCCCACTACTGACTTCGTTGGGGTGAGAGGTCCGAGGCTCTCGAAGGGATGGTAGCCAAATAGGGATGGAGAACCTGTATTTCACATCAGCCAAGTCAGTAGTGGGGTAACGTAGCGGGGAAAAAAGCTCTGACGTCAGACTCATCTCTCCTTGGCATGGACTTTAGACCTATGTCGTTGTTGCGCGCAACCTAAATTAACCAAAATCAACCCAAACTAACCAACTCAATAACCCAGCATAACTAAATTACCTTGAATCTAATCTAAAATCAACTTTATATCATGCAATTTTTTTTATATGGATTTTAGTTTAATCAACGCACTGAACTGATGACTGAAATCTATTGGCGTCGGTGAGATGATGGGATAATGGGATGCAAGGTTATTTTATTAGATGTTTTTGGATAGTGGGAAGGAGTCGGTCGTGGCCTGTTGGTAAGGTACAGTCCTAGTATTGACCTGAATGACAGAGGGAAATAACAGAAAAAAATATCAGGATGGAATCGAACCCCGGTCTCCTCAATGACGATTCAATGTGCTAGCTCATTCACCTCGGTTATAATATAAAAATGGACTACAGTGTAACTATCGGTACAGTACTTTATAAAAACTCGTTATATATTTTATGAAAAATAATACATTTCTGATTCTTCGACGAAATTTTTTTTGGGGGGATAGTATAAGCCCCACATTCCCCCACATCTCTCCTCCTAGTGCAAGGACATATACCGTACAGAATGTTCTGCGACAATAAACCAAGCTGGATGTCTGACCTTTGCGCTAAAACCAGCGTAATCCGTGCATTATGTGCGGGCGAGTGTGCTAATTACAGTACAGCTGTTGCTTACAACTTGCAAGAGCTAATTGTGATGAAAATCGTTATCTTGGACCGCTTAACGCTATCACCGTGCAGAAACACTTGACAATCGCAAGTTTTTACCTGCTAAGCATAATAACTTGTATTTTTTATTCATATTTATTGGGCTTAAACCACGCACTGTAATGAAAACTATGATTTTTTTTTTAATGCTGCTTAACGACCCCACCAACAGCTAGGTTATACGGGGGTACGAATGAGCGGGTGATAATGCAGAGATGAAATTATGATAGGTGAATTAAAGGACGATTAGAAAAAAACATGCCTTATGCGGGACTGGAACCCACGCCCAACTGTCACTTCAGTCTCTGAAGCGTGCCTCAGCTGACTGAGCTAACGAGGGCGGCTAAACTATGATCTATTGGCGTCGGACGGATGACTATAATGAGATGATTAGATAAATGTTTTTCAAGTAATTGTAACGATAGTGGGAAGAAAGAGGTCCTTTTGAACGGGGCACCACAAGGACAATCTTTCCACTCCAATAATATAATAAAATAAATGTATGAAAATGTATGAAAACGATACCAAGTCGCCGCCCATAGCTGCAAATGTATACACCCTGTATTCGAGTGAGTGATATTCTGTAATCATTACGTTTTATGTATGTGGTGAAATGATCGCGCTGATTATTTGACAATTCCCATTTGTTTGTAACTGGAAAAAACACTGGAATTCGTTACGATCGCACAGATATGTTAAGGGGGTGGGGGGGTTGAGGGGGGAACTCGTTCATTTGATCTGTTGTGCGATTTAAAACATGTGACTGAAAAACAAAGGACGAACGAGAGAATACAAGTTGTTTCGATCGTCACGACTATACATCAAGAGGCCGTGATATAATCCACTTGATAGATAGAATATGCACTGTCATACAAAATCCACGTTACAATAGTATAGGGTGAATCATACTTGTTAGGTTGCACTTGATTGATTATTGTTTGCTTAACGACCCCACCAACAGCTAGGTTATACGGGGGTACGAACGAGCAGGTTATGATGAAAGTATGAAGTGATGATGAGTGAATGAAGAGACGTTTACAAAAACACATGCCTTACG
The DNA here is from genome assembly GCA_907164805.1 of Brachyptera putata. Lineage (NCBI taxonomy): Eukaryota > Metazoa > Arthropoda > Insecta > Plecoptera > Taeniopterygidae > Brachyptera > Brachyptera putata. Next base: position 8,408,314 of record OU015472.1, read on the forward strand.
CGGGACTCGAACCCACGCCCAATGATGATTTCAGTTTCTGAAGCGGTGCCTCAACTGACTGAGCCACCGACGGCAGCTATGTTAGGATGCAGACAGACAATAAAGAATAGAAAAACTAAAAACTATCAAATCCAAGAGGATGGAAGTCGTCTACCAACATCACAAAAATAAATATCAATGTTATATTTCTATAGCTGTGGCAGTTTAAGGTATATTACGATTTTCCAGACGTGATTTATGCCAAGAAACAAAACCACATATTTCAAAAGTGATAAATCCGTGAGGTTTGAGATTTTGTAATTATTTTGTAAGTTACTAAAATTATTTAGTTGGTAGACGACTTTCTTCTTTCGTGGATGCAAATAAGTTATATGAAGGCTTACTCCTCGAGATGACCAAACCCTGTTTTACTTGATGAAGAGTCTAGTAGTTATATTACAAAAATTCCCCGTAACTAGGCAAGCTTAGCGTAATGGGTTTGTGAGAGGAGCGAGATATGTGTATGAAATATACTCGGAATCTACATACACTGGTTTTGAAACTTACCTGATTCCCATGTAACTGCCAAACATGTCCGTCGTTGTTGTCCTTACAAGTTACAACATCTCAACATCAATCAATTTTCAATTACAACATCAAATTTTTCTCATGATAACATTTTCTACTTTTTTCTTCCTGTTATTATTATAGGCATTTTTTAAATATCAATCAAGATCGAGTATCTTACAATCTATTCGTCCGATTGTTACCCAAAACTGTCCAGTTCTAAGTGAAAAGATGAGAAAAGTAAAGGACTATCAATCGAAATATAGTTTTTACGTAAAATTATTAGAATTATTAAGCTTAAAATTATTAAAATAATGTTTTCTATATTATTACAATTTTGTTATTTTGTCATCGAAAGATTATCACTAAAAACCCTTTTTCGCTAAATCCATTCCCGATTCTTCTTGAGAACTCCATGAACAGCTCGAGTGTTTTGGGTCGATATCGCTTGCACCCATCCGCGCGACCAGCAACAGCGTTCTCCCACCAAAACTAGATTATTGATAAGGAAAAAGAAGGATAAAGCAATAGGAAATGACGACACTTTACAACGTTTTGACAGTTTTTTGAAAAGTAAAAATTTATTATCGAATATGCCAGAAAATTACATAATATTTTTGTTGTATATATTTCATAAAATTTATAAATGTATAACTGTTTTTTAATTTCACATGACAGTTATATTTCATGACACTTCCGCCTTATTTTCATGTACGCGACTTCCCGTCTCAACATTCATTTATAATCCAGCGTTCTGATTGGTTACAATCAACCCGATACGCGGTTTTGATTGGTTATAATCAACTTCACGGTGTTTTGATTGGTTAGAAACAAACTACCGTGCAATATTTGATCGTCTACATGGAAATAAGGCGTTTTACAAAGAGAATTATTGCCAGTATATATTATTTAGTGTTGTTATGCAAAGAAAAACACAAATAAGATCTTTCAATTACCAATAGAAAGCTTGTGCACTTGGACTAATTTGGTATATATGCTAATAACTAGAAATATTAAGAATACACCGTTTTAAAAACTAAATACATTTACATCAGTTATATTCATAAATAATCAAACCATAAAAAATGTGAAATTCTGAAAACTTGAGAATACTAAACAATTAAAATCTTTGAATTTGTTCACTTACATATAATAGTAAAGAAAATTGGAAAGTCTAGAACTGAATCTTCATCTTAATAAATATGCAAACATTATCCAAGAATTATCATTATAATGAACAGAATAATAATTAATTGGATACAAATATGTATACTTATAACATTGGTTAATTTTAAAAAAAAATCAAATGAAACAATTCACAGTGAATCTTCAAATAAAATCATGCAAACCAAGTAGAGTATTTCTCTGGAATGAATCAAGCTGTTAATAATAACACTATAAACTATTCAATTACACATCGTTTATTATTAAACTCTAGTCTATATTCATTTAATGATCCAACCACAAGGAATGCCGCATTACACTGCCATTACATTTAATTGTATTCGTAAATAACTACAACAACACATACTGTACACAACTGGTCAATCTACCAGTTCCAGTCATTGTAACAGACAACATGGAATGTTTCGGAATTTTGTTTTTCAATACTGTCTTTGTTTTACTTTATTTGTTTGTATCGGAAAGAGAAACTTGTATCGGTAGAATGCAGTGCTTTGTCGTTTGTTTGTATGTCAATACAACATTGGTTTGATGTTGAAAACAAATATTGTATTTGGTTCAATCGAAATGAAAATCGACGAGGTTTGTTGTTGACTTTGACTTTCTCGACTCGATTTCATCCGAGTCAGTTTGGTATGTTGGTAACAACTGGGTAGAGATCACAAGATAGGAATAGCATTGGAAACTAGTTGTATTTTGAATATAATGTACATGGATGGAACGGATTTTGTACAACGCTCTTGCCTAGTCATTGAATGAAAATATTCTAGTTTTGTGTGAAATTTCCATCAGTAGAAAGATATCTAAATTAAAATTTAGTAAAAAAAAAAAATGCAACTCGCGTCCTATATATTTTCTAGGGTTGGCATACACACCTTTATGACAATGTACCGTTTAATTAAAATTTGATGCATAATGGTTTTGCAGGTATTAGAATTTATTTTTCTAGTACATAATTTGTAATAATTTTGATACATCACTCCAAGCAACAGTTATCGCGGGAAAAAAATCATTTTCATTCAATGGACTTTTTTCTTCGAGCTCTTCAAAGTTATTATATATAATATTATTCAGACAACAACATTGTCATAGCCACACCATCAGTTTACTCGAAATGTTGTACATAAACCCCGATGTTTTGATTAATTGTCTAATTATTTCTAGTATCTCGTATACATCAGCAGGACTCTGGATAGGTTGAATGGGATAATTATAACTTCAACTAAACTGCACTAAATCACGCTCAATCTACGCACAAACTATACTGTGATCCACGAGAGATGTCTGTTCTTATTCCAATCTTACAAACCTTCAGTCCTGTAGGAACATATTGCTGCATGTTATAATAATTTTATGGTAACACTACGATTTATTTGTTTTGAAATTAATGCCAAAACCATTCAAGAGTTCACTGGAATCGATTTAGAGAAATCATTTTTTTTGTGATAACTTTCGAAAGAAAGGAGATAAAAATTATAATACGGAAGAAACAGGTATATCTAGTACCTTCAAGATGGTATGAGCTATACTCATATAGCATAACTGTCAAGCGTAGACCGAGCTCAAAAAACTGATTTTGTGCCGTATACGCTCGACAAGTATGCGATATTAGATAAATAGGTTTTACTTACATCTTGAAGGTATCAAAAATACCTGCGTTTCCTCTGTACTAGAATTTTGATATCTCATGCCATTCAAAAGTTATCAAAAGTTATCACAAAAAAAAAACTCTAAATCAACTCCCATGCACTCTTAACTAAAAATCTACACTGGATATTTTCCCAAAATGAATAAAAAAATATTCATACTTCAAAACAAGTCCACAATTCAAAGAATTCCAAACCTTGAAACTGATTTTTAAACAATTCGAGACACATTTTAAAAAATAATCGTTTTTCTTTCAATGACAATTTGTTCGAAACTGATTTTTAAACAATTTTTGAAAATAATCATTTTTTTTTCCAATGACAATTTGTTCGAAACTGATTTTTAAACAATTCGAGACCCATTTTTGAAAATAATCATTTTTTTTTCAATGACAATTTGTTCCAAACTGATTTTTAAACAATTCGAGACACATTTTTGAAAATAATCATTTTTTTTTTCAATGACAATTTGTTCACAACGTGACTGGTAAAAGCATACCCAGCTTGGAGAAACTTGTAACGGTTAGTGACTAGTTTGTCGATGCCCGAGGAATCGGTTTGTTCGGTTGGTACGACTCCACCGCTCGTCCATCACAGCAGCTACTCACTACAGCGACTACGCTATCTGTTCCCAGGGACATATTTATTTCAACCGAATGAAATGAAATGATGTGTTGGAACTGTAATCAACATTGATCCGGCTTAGTTTACCCAGCAATATCTCAGCTAAGAGTTTTTGCACCTAATTATTAGAGCATCAGTAATATTACCGTTACTTTTTAATATTCAACTTATATAGTAATATATATATATATACATTTAAACCAAACCAAAAAAAATGTATGCTAATATTTACAGACTGTTGAATAATTTACAATCAAATTTTGTACACTTTAAATAAATTCTATCCGGTTATATTTGCTGCTTAAAAGGTGAATACGGTACTCGAAAGAGCAGAACGCGACAATGTGCTTATTGCGGTGAAAAGAATTATTCAAACGAGAATGTTGTATCTGATTAACGGCCACCACCGCTACAACATTCGAGATTGTGAAAATTTAATTCAATCGAAGCGAATTGAAGAACGAAGCAACAAAGTCGGACTTCTGGCACTGCACGAAATCATTCAACGAAAAGCGCTCGTGTATTTTCTCCAAGTGAAAGCCCGTTTGGTATGTTTAGTATCGATAATTTAGGAATGAAATATTGGGAAGACCTTTAAATTTGATGGCACTTTGGATTGTGTACTAATATAATAATATAGAAATGGATTTCTTTGGTATCTTTCTATTTTATGATCAACGTACGAATGTCTGAACTCAAAACTCATGTGTTAACAAAAACAAAAAAAGATAATTTTCTCGAAAAATAGAAGCATGAAAATTAAAATTTTGTATATATCTGTTACTATTGCAATACAATACAAATATTACAGTGAGATGACATTGTTACTTAATATAGATATGTACAATAATTAAACTATCATAATTCGGTGTATTAATTTTAAATAGCTGTGTGTATACAAGCGGAAACTACAAACGCACAAAACCCGAATCGGAAAGAAAAAGTCCTACTTTTAATCGACACACACTAAAGACTAGTTTTAACAAACCACCCTCACTGGACGTCCATGAAACAGTTTACACCCCTGCCTTTCCGACTCGAGTTGAGTCAACACGCTAATTAGCACACGTAACAATTAACTAAACTACCAGGGACAACGACCGTTCGACTTAATGACACGGATCAGTGTTTGGTAGCATCTAATGGCGCATTTCAAATTGCCTATCCAATAAAAGTATATATACATTATTATGAAACCTATAAGATATTTAATGCATCGGAAACTGAAGTCTGTCAGTAAAATATCAGGTTGGGGTCAAATCTTGGAGCGATTCTGCTATATAAGTTCAATACAATTCATGGACGCGTTTAATCGTCATCTCCGTATATAATGATGTTTATAGATAGTGATATGACCAACGATTAAAATAGTCAAAAAGTAATCAACATACCTCGACTAGTACTGAAAATATGCGCACTAAGATGACAAAGAAACAATTCGATGTTTTAAATTACGTTTCTACGAATCGTTTAGAAAGTTAACCGCTCAAACCTGATGTTTCACAAGAACGTTTAAAAACACTAAATTCCTAGCTTGCACTTTTACGAATCCGCCCACCCGCGAGCAGGAGACGGCAGAACGAAACGTTGCGCTGGAATATCTAAGTTCTGCCACTTTTCTTATTTATATTATTGGCTACCAGTCATTGAAATGCTAAGTGATATTTAACCCTAGAACACGGTAATAAGCTCGTTGGAATGATAAACCACCTAACTAACGTAATTAAACTGAATTAGGATTAACTGAATAGGAATACGGCGACACCTGGTTACAGACTACAATATATTACATTAGTGTTTAAATACAATTAAGAATTATAAGTAATTACTAATTAGGCACAGTAAAAGCTATCTACAAACGTCACTATTGAGTTCACATTACATTAGTTATAATTAATATTCAATAACCAATTAGGCACAAATTAGAATGTGATATGATAAGGTACTAAGTGTAAATTAATTTGGATGAAAGATGCTAGGCAATTAGTTGATATTTTACAGCCCTACAAATTATTAAAAATGCATTTAAATCAATTGAAAAGGACTCTTATTCCAATTTTTAGTAATGTACAACTATTTAATTGCACATTTAATGAAGACAGGCAACTAGAAACGTATTGCCTTGCTCACAATGAATGTTTATTACGATATAATTAGACAATATTAAACTAAATCTAAGTACGTACATCTATGTCATTTTCAGCCGCAGTTTAGTGCGAACGTAATTTATACTTATCATACAATTAGTGATTATTAGGCATTTTATTCATATTACGACTGGTTGGTTGAACAAGTATGATTAACTTTTCTTCACCATTATTATAATTCTAGTGCTTACTGCGACTATTAATCGTTTACGATGGATTTACCCGCAGTTTAGTGCGGTGATCGACTATCAAGCCTGAACTTGTAACTTACTTCATACTTACAATAAAATTAGTGATTATTAGGAGTTTTATTCATATTATGACTGGTTGGTTACAAGTATGGTTAACTTTTCTTCACCATTATTATAATTCTAGTGCTTACTGCGACTAATTAAACGTTTGGGACGGGTTTACCCGCTGTTTAGAGCGGTGATAACGTCAAATTGCAATCGGAAGGAAGTCCAAAGCTACTCGGACACCAACCCATGTGAAACGAAACAATATTAATAACCCCGATTGGGTACTTTCAATTTGGTTCCCAATTATGGATGCTAAGTACCTAGATTGTGAGTTACTTTTAAAACGAAATGTTATGTGCATTTCAATTTGGAAACCAATAACCTATTTTATTATTGATCAAGTAAATCAATTATTTTAATTATTTTATAAATTAATAGAATATTTATTGATTTATATGAAGTCTTGGAATGTGTCACTGCCGCCTCATGTTCTAGATACCCTTCCGATTGTGTGCTAGCTACGCTTAACGACGACTAAGATATGACCACAATGTCGAGCAAAGAGGTAGACTAGATCTCCTGCTCTACATTATGGGTTAATCTACAATGTAGAAAGAGGGTAACTTTATGTGAACACTAGAGTAAATATCCAACATATTGTCAGGTGTAAGTAGTCTTCTTTGAACTCTGGTAAAATGTTCCACGTATTTTTTTTTTCAATTCAGTCTTGAAGGAAATTTGAAATTTTACCAAAAAATGGGACATTTTCTAGGAATTTTTTTTTTAAAGGATGATTCATCATAAATATTTTCATGGGGATTTTCAAAACGATTTTAAAAATATTTTTAAAATATTTTTTTTTCATTTAAAAAAATTGCAAAATTTGAAAAAGATTTTACAAAAATGTCAATAAGATTTTCAAGAAATTTGAAAAAGATTTTTACAAAATTTGTAGTAATAAATTTTCCAAAATGTTTGGAATTTTATTTTTAAATATTGAAAAATTTTTGCAAACATTGTTCACAAAAATAAAAAGTTGGAGGTTGCCCAACCTACATTGCAGTGAAATCTTCAATGTGGACACAATGTTTTACCCTCCTGGCTACACTGCTTGCTTTCTACTCTACATTACTAAAAGCTAGTTGTACTAGGTTCCCAGGGACACATTTACACCAGTTCAAGTGCTGTGAAATAATGTATTCGGAACGTCTACTCGTTTTTGCAGGATTCATTTCGATTATAATTTGAGTCAACTTAATGATCAAGAAACTTACATACCTATTTGATTATTTAATTACAAATATTAAAAACATCATCAACGTTTTGTCTGAAAAACGTACACACTGCACAAACGAGAATCACTACGTTTAAAGGCTCGACACAAGACCCAACACTTTCGACGTAAATATCTGTCGGATAATCACATAATCCCAACAAATCTCACTGCGTATGTACGTGTTTCAAGGACATTTAACACCAATGATCTGAGAGCGCTAAGTACTTTTTTCTAAACTCAAGCTTGTTAGTGCATCTATCTATACAGACTACATTTCATTACATTTATAAGCATAATTATAAGATGTGAGCAGATATTATTTTAGCTGGAATTGGTCATTTAGAATATACATAGCAAGATATATTACAGTATAGGCTAAAAATTACTTAAAACTGTCAACGGTTACCGAAACGGAAAGAATTTCTGAGAAGGTTAACGAGAAAATGCGTAAAACGACTTGAGAATAAGCTACGTTGCATCCAGTTATTTTAATCATATGAATCTGAAATTTTAACCATCTGAAAAGACGGTTGTGAAATCTTTCAATCGAACTCACTTAAAAACGAGTTGGGTTTGTTACATTTTTTCACAGAAAATTACAGTAACTTACATTCAATTGCCTCTTTTTTCTCAACAACTGAAGGACTGAAATTACGATGGACAATTGGAATCCTAGTTGGCTATTCCAACATTCATCTCGTCTATCCTCCTTGTTTATCGCCTTGGATATTTTCTTGAATAACCGTTGTCATGGCAACCAAGCACAATGCCCACTGGCATACTGCCCTACTGTCGACGTTGTCCGAAACTGTCAAACCTAACCTAACCTATCTTTTTGGACCACTTTGGACAAGTTTTGGACTTGTGAAATGTAGGCAGCATGATAAGGTCAGCATGCATGTTCATCATGTTCAAAATGAAGTTAATTAATTTATATTGTAACATGGCTGCTAATTAAAATTAACATAAAATTAAATTTTGATTTTTTGTCAGTTATTCAATATAACTATCTATTTCTCAACTTTCGTGTTGTTCCAGAGCCTATAACATAACATTCTCCACAACCGAACGCACCCTTATCAACTAACGACTACAAACTACGCCGACTAAGTTCCCAGGGACAATTATTCGCCATTCTTGGAACGATCTAGAACATTGTTTACGGAACGTCTAATGTGGTAAATACGAATTGTTACTCACGTCACGTCAAATGATCGCGGAGGGCTTAATACCTACAATTGACCGTACAATTTACAATACTATCAGAGTGAGTGGCGTTCATTAACGACCGCAAAAAACTGAAGTCAAATACGGTTGATATGAAACGAAAAACGTAATAAATGTATAAACAGAATCGTTAGTATTATGAGTTGGTTTCAATTTAAAATAGACAAACATCAACGTTAGATAGTTTTGAAAAATTAGTGATTATAATTATTGGTTATATTTAATTAATGTTAATGAGTCATTTACAGTTATGTGTATATTTACATATTAAAATTCCTATTATCTAATTTTACTAAATTCCTAGTGACAAATCTGTTATCCAATTAGAATTGAAATGAGATTTTGTTTTGGAATATCTACTTGAATCATCGGATGAACCTCAATTTTCCGCAAGACTAAACTTGGGAATTTCTAAAAGTAGCTAACTTAGGTATTTATATATAGATTAAGAATCAAACTAACACTGCTATTATACAAGTTGAAGCTAAATACATGCTGCTACATATTTACTGGAATAAAGAGCGATCGATGTGAATGGATAAGCCCACTACAAACATTGTAGTTACATAAGGAGAATTTAATTTCATATTAGCGTACCGAAACAACTGCTAAAATACGTTCTATACTCGCGTTTCATTTTTACAGACGTAATTTACTGTCGAGAACAAACCAAAAAGATCTTACAATCAATCGAAATGTAATACCTTTCCTTTTTTCTCACTTTCTATTCTACGCTCACAATTTATACCCAGTAAATTATCGTAACGCCTAAATACTACTTTTTTTCAACTAAGCTCCTAGGGACAGATTGATTAATTCAATTTAATGAGATTAAAATTTGTTTAGGAACGCTACTATGGTGAACTTGCCTTTCAACTGTTCCTAAAGTATTATTCAGAAATACATTTAGGAGAATAACGGAACTAAATCGGGGATATTTTTACACCATAACCAAACGATACGTTATACATATTATTTCAACTATGATTATTTATTACAATTATTAGATTTTATACTTTTAACTTAATTTGTGCGACGAGTAATGTACAAGATGTAACGTTCGAGTCGAGTTCACACGGACCGTTGCAACGTTCGAAGGGACGGTTCGACTAGTCGTTCGATGAATATAGAAATGGAGAACGACCAAATAAAAATACTTTCACGTGTGATAATGGCAGCCACTCCAACTTGCGGCCGCGTAAAGGACACTTTGTGACTAGATGTACGTAAGGGTAATGGACATTTCTAGATAAAATATCATTACATGTCATGCCTGTATCTGTATTTTTACTAGCAGAATGTTTCTAATAAATGCAATAGATTAAATAATGGCCGTAAGAATCCATGTGAGTCGATGTAGCGAAATATATATCAGTTTTTTATCATTGTTGGTCAGCTTTTTAGCAGTGGCTTTTGAACGGTATGAGATATCAACATTATAATACAGAGGGAACACAGATACTCTCAATACCTTCAAGATGGTATAAGTTAGAACTATCCAACTCATATCGCATAATCGTCAAGCGTATACAGCTGAAAAATAACATTTTTTAGCCGCTGAAATAGCTTTATACAGATTATTTTATATTTAGCGTTATGCAGTTAAAAACACTTCTTTTAGCCGTGTACGCTTGGCAATTATGCAATATGCGTTAAATAGTTTGAACTTACACCGTCTTGAAGGTATTGAAAATATCTGTTCCCTCCATATTAGAATGTTGATATCTGATGCCGGTAAAAGTTGTCCTAAAAAAACTGACTTACATTTCGCTAAACCGACTCCCACGGACTCTTGAGGATGAATCTGAATCTAATACGCTGGTTTTATTCTATGAATGATTGTCTTTTCTAACAAATCGAAACAAATTTTTCAACTTTTTCGAAATATTTTTTGAAAAATCAATTATAATTGAATTAATTGAATCTTATAGAAATGCGTTTATTCGATGGTTCTAGACTTATTATTTGTGTACCATAATCCAGACTAAAGTACAAAGTACATCAATTTTGAACCGAGTAAAACAATCATTGAGGTTTTATTTGGTTTAGTGGCTATTCTATCGAGACTTTTCTTTTACACATAACTACATTGGTCCGTGTGAACTTCGATGTGTACGTTGACAATTAATTAATTATAAATACAGCCGCTATATACTACCAAAACTAACGCTCCTAGTGACAAATTTATTTCAACCTAATGAAAATAAATATTGTTTTGGAACATCTAGGCACTGATTAATCTGCTTTCATGATACTGACTAATTAAGATGTTGAACAAAGTATAATTGGGAACAGACGGAATAAAACTTTTTAAAAATTATAATGAAAAGCAGCGGGGAAGAGAAAAGGCAATGCCGAGCAGAACGGAAAGTTTGTAAATAGAAAAAAAGTTTCTGAAACTCCTATGAGTTAGTTAAATCTGTTTGAAATACACATCTAGGGATTCCACATAAATTTTTCATTTCAATTGGAAACTTTTTTCAGAAATGAAAACCTTTTTCTGGTGACGGAATAAAAACAAACTTTTGTTCGGAATAAAACTGAAGGTTAACAACAACGAAAATTGAAAGCATTTTTCTTTAGAATATAATTAAATATAATAAAGGAATGATAACCTTAAAAACTAAGAAGGCACAGCTGTTGTAATATATGATATGATCTGGTGGTAACTAGAACACGTAACCAAATCTACGTTGATGATTTTCTCTCGCGTGACCACACGTAACATCCGACAGTCTCTCCGTAACGAGACCAAAAGTTGATCGGGTCTACAGAAACATCTAACGGACCATTGGTTAGCTCGAAACTAGTGCATTTATTGCTTCATCTTACTCCAACCTCACAAAAGTGCAGGAATCAATTTAATGAAATCGTAAAATTTTCTAATAACCTTCCAAGATATCAGTATTCTAATAATCGAGATCACAAATTTAGATATCTACCATTTCACACATAATTATCATACGAATACATAATACATTATATTTTTTGTTAGCTGTAACTGTAAACGAATGAAAATTAAATGACAATTCATTGTTAAATAAGCCGTATCTGTAACCCATCTCCTTTTTTGGCAGGGTAAGGTTAATACAATCCACCATCACAGAACCTAACCCTAAAAAGATGGATTACAGATAAGGCGTATTTACCTATCAGTTAAGGCTATTCATATACATCTAACTATTAGAAATACTACTTCTAACAAGTAACCATATCTTCATTACTGTTGAATGCATAACTATTGAAGTGAATTGATATTAAGCTGATGACAAAAATACGTATTATGTTTTGTCCCGTTTTTTCCCCCATGTACCGGCAGAATAGTTATTACCTCTCGTGGCATGCAGGAATTCCACAGAATTAATTATAAAAATTCAAAACTTGTCAAAGTTAATGTTTAAACTAATGGGCATGTCATCAGAATATTAGAATTTTCATTAGTCATAAGTCTTCATGTTCTATTAATACAGATTTATTTGAAATCCCATAAAATTGTGTAACATTTTGTGGCATCTAAAACGTTATTATTAATCAAACAATATGAAATGCCCATTACTAGTTTGAACATCAACTTTGGCAAGTTTCAAGTACTTACAATTATTTCTGTGGAATTCCCGCATGCTACGAGCGTAATTATTTTGCCCGCCCACGGATAAAACGGGACAGAATATTTTGATTTTTTAAAACTGTTCAATATAATTTCTTTTTTTGATGGTTCTGTATTTATTGAATCAAAAATATAGTTATTTGTCAGAAAAAGTTTTTCTCATTTTTAGATGGATGAACAGCCCTAATGATTCCATCAATTCAGTAGAAATTCATTCAATTTGTGTCTCTCTTTTACTAGAATACTTTTATTTGAAAACTGTATTCCTCTACCCAACACATCAACAAAACAACAATGTCAATAAATTAACTCCCACGCTTTAATAAGTGTGTCGCTGATTAACCTAAGAGATCGTAACTATTCAATTTACTCTCGACTTAAAATCCAAAATATAACTAACTGGAGATCACAACATTGAGAAGGTATTTTCAAGTAATTTAATTGAGAGAATAACGCAGACCGCGAGAAAGATATTAGCTCAAAGTTAACGCCGTCATCGAAAAACTAGTGAAGGATATCGAAAGTATTTTTCAAGTTTACGAAGGAAAGTCTAAAAAGTGCCCGTAGAGTCGTCTTAAAATTAGAGTGTAGAGTTAATCTCTCAATATTACTAGCTTATGTTTAATCCTATGTCAACTCAATTCACCCTCTCTGACTTGCTGACCATGTTGTATTGTCCATCATACGTAAGAGAGAGAAGGGTTCGTTGGGTCTGACTACGCCCCCCGACTACAAACTACTTGACTAAGTTCCCAGTGTCGAGCGTGCCAGTGAACGGGTGTCAACGTGGCCGCAAGTTTAAGAACGTCTAAATGTGTTTTACCGACTGTATCTGCATTTTCATCCAAGTACATCAAGGTACGAGGATCTACTTAAATCTAAATGCAATCTTTATCCGAGGTCAGTTCGTTGCGTCTCGACTTGAAGAAGGAATGAATAACAAGTTTTCAAGTCTTTCAACTTATGTTTGAAATATGAAAATATTAACATTATTAATTCCTGAATGGGGACTACAATACTCGACAAATCATTGAAATGAGGAAAAATATTATTTAATATTTTGATAATTTAATAATTTTGTATTACACAATAAACAACAGTAGACCCTACCTTTTATACTATAGGCCTACCATATTTTTTTCTTTTTTCTTTTTATGAAAAATTAAAAGCGTAAAAGAATACAAATAAACAAGCAGTTGATGACTCAGTTAAAGCAGTTCTCCAAATCTAACTACGTCGAAACGCAAACAAACAGACCTTTCAAATTAAAAGCATTATTTGAATACAAATCTAGATTGTAGTTACTTAACGACTACATTAGATCAAATATATTAAATCATTTAAGTTCAATTTAATACATTTCAATTTAGAATTAATGAACGAGATGAGATATTTGTTTGAGAACTGCTCCGGTGGTATGATGCATTTAAACTAAGCTGTCAAAACTGCGACAAACTATTCTAACTAGAATTATTATTTACATTAATTTTACTATATTTTACTATATGTTATTATTATTATTATATACACTATATTAGTTAGGGTGATTGTTCCTAGAGGGTAATTAATTCTTGATTTCCAGTTGGCGCAACATCCAGGGAAAGCATTTCTCATCATAGTTGTGGTTTTAATCTGCGTCTAGGTTACCACTAGATACCGGTACGAACGAGCGAGACCGTAACTGATCGACCGAGTCATCGTTAATTGGCTGCAGATTATTCACAGATGGCAACTTGCATTGGCAAAATTGTTAAAAACAGCAGATACTATCAACAATACTTTTGAAATCGGATAGAACTAATTTTATACATATATATAATTAAATAAAAGTTACTCATCGACACAAATTTTCAATTGATATGTTGCTTTTAATGTTTGGTAGGATATTTGTACCAACAAAATGAATAATAATGATATGATTATATTAGATAATTTGAAATTCATAATAGTTTTATAATGATTGACACTAACGCTTGAAAAAATGAAATCATGCCAATCCAACGGTACCACAACAACAACAAAAAATGTTCCCATAGACGAGTCTCGAAGACTTATCAATTATTTATTGTGCTTTGCACTAAACCTAAACTACCACTACGACAACAACAATCTAATACACTACTAGTACAGCTAACTAAGCTCCCATTGACGAGCATTTCCCTCCAATCGTATGAAGCGAAACATCGTTTACGAAGCGCCTACATTGTGTGGTTTCGTGTCGAGTATCGTTTACAAATGTTGATGTCAACATCTGCTACGGAAGAGTTATAATAAAACTAAGCCTCCAGGGACTAACATTCATTCCGAGCACGGAACGAAGTGTTGTGTGGAAACTGTCTACTTGTTCATAGGATTGGGCGAAATTGTAAGTGGCTCTAATTACGTGCGATACTGATCAACGATCTAGCCGCTAGACTAGAGGTACTCGCGCTATGGGCTACAATAGAGATAATTTGACGATGAATGAAGAAATCAAATTCAGGAATTTTAGACATTTAGGTTTGTTTTGAATTTTATAAAATATTGGATTATTCTGGAGGTATAGTTTGAGACAATACAAATTCTGAAAATTAATTACTGCCATCTGTGTTGAGCGTCCAGTTGGGAAATCTTGGAAATAGATACTGGCTTGACCTTCCATCTCTAAAAGGCATCGATGCACCTTTCATTTTTTCAGAAAATCCTTTGTTGTCAAAAATGAGAAGGATAGAAGTGCCATTAAGCGGCAAGGTCGACCTCAGGTGATTAGGATTCACATTATAAACTTTCTCAATTTTATTTAAATACAGTAGTTACATTTTACCATCACTTTAATAAAACATTTCCGAATTTCCACTTTCATTTCTGTTTTGATTTTCAACAAATGAAATCGGTATATTTTAAAACAAAAAACTGAACTTGGTATAAATTATAAATCTCAAATCAATCAACTCAATTTTGAAACTTCAATCCACAAAAATCCCAACGTACGTAATCGAAAGTTTCCACGAAGTCGCGTAACCTACAGCACGAGTACCATCACGCTAGTCACTAAATAACACTAACTATTGTCCTAACTCTACAAACAACATCGATACTATAAAAACCACACTCAAGAAACCGATCGTTT
The DNA here is from genome assembly GCA_907164805.1 of Brachyptera putata. Taxonomy (NCBI): domain Eukaryota; kingdom Metazoa; phylum Arthropoda; class Insecta; order Plecoptera; family Taeniopterygidae; genus Brachyptera; species Brachyptera putata. The sequence continues at coordinate 8,423,917 of OU015472.1, forward strand.
TTAAACAACGAAAATGCACACGTAGGAAGTCCAAGCCGGGAATTGCACTCGGAAATTGACAAAACAAATAAATCAGCTACAGATATTATCCGCCCGAATCTTTCTGGACACGCTTTATCCATTTCAGCTTCATCTTTTCAGGCACACTTCATCTCTTACTTCACTTCTTACTCTTATTTTCTCTGATGACAATAAGAAATAAATCTGACGCAAAGAACCGTAGGTACGAATTATTTATTTTGTAATTTTCAAATCAAATTAGGGCTTACATTGACGTGATACCTATTAAGGGCCAGTTTTTCACCGATAATTAAAACCAAAATCAAGCTTTAATGAAATAATTTATCGAGTATTCAGGGTCAGAATTTCAATCGACACATCAGACCTACTGAACGAATCACCTCGTTGATCGCCCTTCGTTACCAGCGCTGTTCCTGTATAACCAAGGGCAGTAAAAGCACGTTAACTATCTTTACTACTAGATTCATAGTAACAAGGATTTTGCTGTCCCGATATTTCACGCGAACCCGTCAGAAAACATTCCATGACATTTCTAACCGGTTCACGTGACTAAAAGGGACAGAAAAACAGCGCAACCATGGTAACTATTAATTGAGCTATAGCATTCAACTACCTATTATAGTTCTGGCTCTATACTGTCCTGCAACATTTGATAAACTGACCCAAAACTAATATCAATATTAAATCAAAATAACTAAATCCCCACGAACAGTATTTTCCTCCCGTACGAGTGAAATTGAATACTGTGTAGAAATGTCTACATACTTGTTGCTTTAACTAATACGTCGTTTCCTAAAACTACGTTTATTATATCAAATCCTAAGCTAAACTAACGCTACGGTTACTAATGCTCCCAGGGACAATACCAGACTCAAGTCAATGAGGTTGCGGATACTGTTTTGGAACGTCTAATTATTTCTCCTTTATTTTCTGACTGGTCACTTTACCTCCGCAAGACAATTCAATGCCTGGGATTTATTTAAGTATGATTAAAATTAAATATTATGTTTTACTTGATCCTATATGAAGTTATGAAAGCCTCTTGATTGTATGTACATTAAGAACTGAAAATTATATTAAAATTCTAGCTACTCAAGAAATTACTAAATGTAATTTACTAGGAAATTACCAAAATAAATGCAACAAAAAAGTGAATTATTATAAGAAATATGATTTGTGTTGATTAATACACTACAAGTAAATAAACCCCAAACAGTTCATGAGATTTTAGCACAACCTTTCGAAGAAGTGACCAATTTTAGTGTTTATAGATAAAACATTAATTCAGAACATCGAACGTAGAATGAATTGACTGGATGAATGCACAGCAGCCAATGGCATAGCTCGGTTTCAAAACTATTTCCAGAGAGCGGCCGCCATAGAACGCGCGTAACGCACCGATGGTCGATATCAAATTTATATCACGCCCAAATTTAAATGGTGGGGAATTTTTCTTACCTCCGTCTAACTAATTGCTGTAAGCTTCTGGGCCTGCAATTGTATGTCGGTCAAAAGATGTTCGTTCTACCTACATTTCAAATTTACCGACCGAGTCAACGACAATTCAATCAACATCCGACGAACACAAATAATGAAGAATCTACGGATAATCGTTAAAACAATGTACAATGGTTTCAAATTCTTACTCTAAGAATGTGTTAAAACCTCCGAATAAACTGTTACTTAGAAGTTGTTTCTATCTAATCTACTTTTATACTAAGCTCCCAGCAACACGTTATCGGTCAACTTAATGACACGTAACGCGTTTGTAGAGCATCTAATTGTGTATGTTTAGTAGTGTTTTAGTAGGCCCACATTTTTCACCGCGTTTTACACCAAGTTTATTAAATACTTGGCGATCCTAGTTATACTAGAGGTAATTTATAACTAGCTGACACGAATCCTACAAACCTAATATATGTAACTAATAAGGGTCGATATTACCAACTTACTAACAGTATGATCAGGATGGAAACTTCAACGGACCACGTACAACCGACCTCGATCATTTTCATTTTATTATGCTGTTTCGTATAGGCCTATTGCAGGTTGAATTGTTTTTCTCGCTGAAAATGACTTCTTATACATTTTGGATCCCTCGTTTGAACGACATCAGCACACATTCGTATTTGTACTTTTTCATTTTGTAACTTACTTAAAACTCGGGATTTCTTCGTTCTGGTATCGTTGGGTCGGGTTTCGATCTGTCATTACGACTTGACACTCATTCCATACATCTACATGCAAATTATATGGAAGAAAACATCATTTTCAGTTAGAAAAAACAACTTTAGGTTCAATATACTAAACAGCACTTGTTACCACTCCCATATCTTTGTCCCCTCTTGCCATCCATTCTTTTCCATTAATTTCATACTCTTGCATATACATGCATCCTACACACACCCACACACAAAACAGAGCGTAATAATCCGAAGATCAAGTATCGTACGAGGTAAAGAGGAAATCCTGCCGATTATCCTATTCGTCAAACGAATCGCTAAACTGTGACTAATAAACATCAACGAAGCACTGCATTTTCCGACAAGATATATATATACGACGCAGGAAACGTTCTTACTCGAAGAACAAAGTCGGTATACATAGAGAAATAATATTATGAACTGAACATGTATGAATTAAAACAGTTGTGTTTTAAATAAAGTCAACTGAAATGCCAGTTTGGAAGACTACGTGAAAGTATCAATCGATATCCCACTTCAGCCGTAGAAGGAGGAAAATCAACCTAGTAAAAGAAAGAAACACCTGACAAAATGATACGAGTTTATATATATATACTAAAGGACGGTTCATTTTCGTCTACAAATAAGTATTTTAAATTTAACGGCCGACAACTGAAATTTTTTAACAGATGTGTGAACCTATATGCTCAGCAAAAATGAATTTTGAAATCACAAAATACAATGTTTCTATTTAAAATACCGTATACCCTTCTCAAGAGGAAACCATTATTCGAAATTCCATTCAATTCGAAAAATTGGGCTTAGAAATGAATAGATGAAAAACAAAGTCTGTTACATCACCGCCGTACGAAATATTTTTTTTTTAAATTGTCCCGTAAGAGGAAACAAATCTTTAGCTGCCATAACAGGTTCGTGAACGTACACCACATATTTGCGGGGAATGTACTTGTTTAGATATACTTGATTATCATATTCACACCAAAATATATTAATAGCCTTCAAGAATATAAGAAGACTTAAAATGGTACTTGGCCAGCGCTATCAAGAGTCAGCTGTCACATGACACTCAAACGGGAATAGCGAAACACGCTTGTGACGTTCCGCTAAAATGTCATCCTCGCCAACGAGATGGTTGAAGTCTATTGACGAGGTGGTAAAATGTGAAAACAAAACATTAGGCGTTTATATTATAATAATATTCGTTCTGAAGGTTAAAACACAGATACGAAAAAAGGGCACAAACACAATATTTTGACAAGAGCGTCTTACCTTCATCAGACGAACGGAACAACTGGTTATCATACTTCGTTCCACTGATCAAGGTAAAATATTGTGTTTTTGCTTCAATATAGGCCCATTTTGTAAATTAGGTTTTGTCTGACAACAGATTTTTAAAGGAATATTATTATGAGAATCTAAAGAACCATCAAATATTTCATTTTACATCATTCTCACGGTTTCAAATATTTTGAAGGCACACTAATATATTTTCCTGCTGAATGGCTGATCAAAATTACACACATATATTACACACCATATTAAATTACCAAATTGTCCAAGTGCACTGAAGAATGTTTATAAAAACAATGTAATAAACATCTAGCTATGATAGCATACCTAAGAACAATATTTTTGCATTTAATAAACTACCCCGAGAGTGACCACCGCTGTGCAAGTTGGTGTTCCGGTTGAAGTTTGCCTCGTTCTGTCTGTTGTACACGGTTACCGTGACAACAGTGTGAAAAGACCGATGTCACAATGGTACACACAACGGTATATGCAACAGTAACCACATCGATTCGGTTGAAGATCGCATGGGAGTCGATTTAGACGAATATTGGTATTTTGGTGAAAACTTTGAACAGTAGGGCTACATTAAAATAGTAATACTATCCAGAAATACAGATTTTATGTTACATTTTCATGGTGCTCAACGACCCCACCAACAGCTAGGTTATATGGGGGTACGAATGAGCAGGTGAAAATGGAAAGATAGTGATGGTAGTTAAAAGGACCATGTCTACAGCAGGATTATAACTGCGTCCATCTAGCTATTGGGTAGAACAGACGGGAATGCAAGTCTCTCTTAGTGGTATATACACAAACTATCTGACTAATATCGTACAATTTTCACATGTATACATCAATAAAACATCGTTTTTTCAGTTGTGTACCTGTGAAAATGTTAAGATTCAAGGTTAATAATTTCAATGCATATCATTTTGAAAGTACAAGCGAGATCTGTGTTACTGTATCAATATACGTTTGATTACCAATGTCGTAATCACCAAAAAACTGATATTTCTCTCAACCGACGAGTATTTTTCAACACGCAGTAAGCGTATCAACCGAACGATGTGTTTACTCTCACAAGGGAAAACGAGCGGTAGATCACTCCCGGGAAGAGTTATAAAATGTCCCCGATATTACGTCTAAACTACGGCAATAGTTACGTGAGTTTGGTTTACGAGGAAGGGTTTCGAGTGAGCTACCAGCAATCAGTGAGTATTGTTCAAGTGCTTACAAACTAAACCTCACCCAAACCCACGTGATATCGCATATAATAGATCACAAAATCTACGTATACGCTAATGAGAAGCTGCCCTACCGCGAAGATGTAAAAATACAATCTATTTTTACGACTATAGTCGATATCGATAACCATCCGTGCAGTTTTAAAATAATGTCTGCGTGTTAAAAATATCTCCTATTTATACATCAAACACTAGAACTACTAACTTCATGTCTAGTTTACCTTCTACATCCATTTCGTAAAAAAATTACATACGCATGACATCAAGTATTATGATATAGAATACATGTAAACCATAGGCTTTCAATAAGGAAACACAATTTATTAAGTAATTGACTTTCAATTGTTGTTGTTCTTATTTTTCTTATATTCGTAGTTACGAATATAATCGGTAGGCCCTAGCTTCTATATTCTATCATCTTGATGAACAAATCTCAACGAAATCCAAGATGTTTCAGCAGCAGGTGCTTTAATAAATTGACATGTGGTATTATGAATATTGGACTGCAAAAGATTATGCAGTCATACGTGAAATAATTTTACAATTTAAAAAATCTAAAGCAATTAAATAAGGAGGTTAGCCATTTTGAAGGTAGTCGGAGTGGTAAAATTTTGTCTCGGGATCAGACCAAAACTGATAGTCGGTAAACTATCTCGAACGAAAGGATAGGAACAATAACAAGTTATCAAAAAAATTAAAAATGCCGAAAAAAGTGTAAAAGTAAATAAAAATATGTTTTTATTATAAAAGAGATTTGTTTTGTTTCCAAGTGAGCCTGGTTTACATAGTTTGCGTCGCCGCCAAGCCCTCCGTCCGCCGCAGTCTTTACAACTCTAAACACGAGAAAACCGATTGTCTGCACGCCAGACGCCGACTTACTACATGCAGCCCTCCCCTCAAATTACTCGTTGGGGTGATATTGTCAACAAATTTTACATATTCTACCAACCCCACAAGCAAGATTGAATACCAATTAAAATCAATTATAGATCTAAGCGTATCATTTCAAACCAATTCGATAACTGAACACTAAATAGCTTCCACTAGTAATATAACAACTACCATTTTTGCCATTTCAAAAGTTTTCTATCACTGATGAAGTTAATGCAACCTAACTTTGGAAACAACTTCCGAAGCTTGCGTTTTCTCGTGTTGCCCTCACTCCTTGTCTTTCCTTTTCACCAATACCAATCAAAATGATAGAACAAGAATAAATGAAACTATCAACATAGAAAAACTTGATATATGGAATGACCACCTGTCATATTGGAAAATATGATTCATATTTCACATGCCTAGCATACATTTTTAATTAAAAATCTATTTAATAAAAGCAAATATCGTACCCGGTAGTTGGATTAATATAAAATAGAATAACCGGAACCGAACAACGGAACCGTATCGTCGCCATCCAAATGTAAATCGCAACGACGAACGTAAGGGCTTGGTGACGTCATTGAGATTCTTGCAATTAATACTTCGTTAATAATCTACAATATAATATATATATAATATAATAAGCCACTAAAAGTTAGTGAAATATGTGGTGGTTAACCTTGCGGTGAGTAGATGGCGCCACCATGCAGCATGCGTGTGCAGGGCAGCGAACTGCCATTAGACGAAGTTGTTCTTGCCCGGGTTCGGGTACATTTGCGCCACCAAGTTCTGGCTCTCCTGACGGCGTTCCCAACTGTTCCGAGAATCCTGAGGATCAGAGAACACATTTCAAAGAGGAACGGTGTAACGCGAACGTTTGCCGATATAGGCACTCGTAAATTTGGTACTAAACGTAAACGGCAGCAGAACGAACAATATAGTTATAATTGTTTCTTTTATATCAATTTGCAAGAAGTATACTCTAAAAGTATACGTTGTCACAAATTCTTGTCGCTTTCTACCTCCTACGCACTATAATTTCATCAAAATTATCACCATCATATCACTTCTGATAGAATATGGAGGAATGCATTTCTTGACATTTGAGACAGTATAACCGGTACTAGGACATTGAGGAGAAATGGATCTCTTAGACAAGCTGAATGGGATCGGTTCGGATGAGATTTTACTCAAATGTGTATTAAGACATCACGATCGTGAAGTTTAGACTGTTGATTATCAATATTGCCACTGGACTAAATGTAATAACACCTTAAACATTTTATCGCTATATATTTTAATACCGGCAGTTAAAATAAGTAGGCCTACACAGTTGAAAGAACATCACAAGTTGTACATACTGGTGGGACTCTGCCAACCAAAAGAAAGATTTGGGTAAAACAACAATGGTGCATTCTCAGTCTTCTGAAGATCACTTTGTCTTGTTAGAAGTATCCCCTGGACAATTGCCACTTGGATTTGGCCTCTCTCATATACCTAGATTTGTTATCAATGACGTTGTTGCAAGTCTTTAACTGCCGTTACTTACGGCGTAGAGGAACAGAGCTGCGATGGCGTGCAGGAAGAAGGCAACGACGGCCAGACCGTACGACCACGACAGGTAGTTGTGGTTGGGGTACATGAGCCAATCACGGCGCCAGCACTCGCCTCCGAATATCGACACGGCCAGGAACAAAAGCACGGCTGGAAACACGGAAAACGTTCGATTCATTGGGAATACGAAACTTCCAGATCATGGAAGACGGATGATAAATTCCATTGTTGGAGTACTGTAACTAGTAACTACCCAATCAACTCAGTGGACATTTTTGGGTATTACTAGGGTTGTCGTTTGATTTTGATATTTTCGATCGACGTTCGATATTAAGGTACCGTATATAAGAACCCACCAATTTTCAATTGTTTCAATATCGAAAATCATTTCAATGTGTCGTATGCCAATCAATATCCATTCGATATCATTATCAAAATTTGATCGCACAGCGTCAGCATCCCTAGGTACTTAAAAAACAATAGCAATAATACACAATTTGTTTTCCCTGGCGGGAATGATTGTTACCTGCAGAGGCGTTGCAGACAAAACAGATGGACGTGATGAGCCACTCGTACATTAGCGTAAACTGAAGCGGTATTCTGATCAGTACGAGAGCAATCATGAGCTGAGAGGCAAACGATAACATAAAGGCTAGTGTAACGAAAGCTTGGACTACCATCAGCCATCCTGGTAGAAGCCTAGAGATGGAGAAAAACAATCGTTAGTGATGCCTGAACATTTCTACAATGAACACGGGCGAAAGTTCAGTACAGCGATCTTTGCCAAGACACGTTATAATGTAAAAATGGTGTTTTCTTGTCGATTTCAAATGCCGCCAAACCATAGAAGTTGTTGTTTTATCACTTTCTAGCTGACAAACTTGCAGATATCGTGATAAGTTAGTTTAGTGGGCTGTGTAGGATTAGCACTGCGTCAAAATGGTAGATTAGGACCTAATCGAACGATACCGAAACATTGACATTTGAAAGAGTTGAAATGTAATAAAACAAAAAATCTATATCTGCGGTGGATTTATTGAATGGCAGGAATCCAAATCTACTGATGAACTGTTCCACTTCCATCAATGCCACAAACATCATTTTCCTTGTAAGAGTAGCTGGCCAGAAGTAAAACACAGCACTACGTCAATTATGCACCATGAGCATTGCACGTTCCTTACCATTCTCTGATGACGTGGTACTCCTGACTGAAGATGTAATGACAACCGTCGAATAGTTTGTCAAACTGATAATACGGGTAACGAAACTGATCGAAACAATATTCCCAGAGGCCCATGTTTTTAAAGTCACTGAATGTTTCCTCGTAAGATTGGATCCAGTAAGGGCTGAAACAAAATCAATATTAATTAATAATTATGTTTAAAATTCACTGATGAAAAATGATAAGATTCGTAGCGTCCACGCGTAATGTACGCCCAGTCGTAACACCTACATATATATAAATAGATTGATGTATTACATCGACCACCCAGATATACTTTTACAGAATTTCTCCTCTAGGTTATTCTTATTGAGTTTTAAAAAACTTGGAAATGACTTTTCTCAGAAATGGTGTAACAGATTGCGCCTCAAAACTAGATACAGTATCGAAGTAGATGAGGACACTAGTCTTGTGTATGCCAAGTTTCAGCTGAATTTGAATTTTTGTTTGACTGTGGAGTGCAAACAAAAAACAAACAGAAAAAATATATAGTACCGGTGCGGTGAAATTGAGTCTTTACTTTGCTCATCCAATTATTAGCCATCAGCCTACCAGGTACCAGTAGTGTTACTTCATTTGTGGGCAGATTCGGTAACGAAGATAGAAATTACCAAAAAACATTTTAATAAAAAAGTGAATTTCATAAGTGAAATGTTGACTATCATTTGCTAAGAATTGTTCACGCCTTTAAATTATAAGCTTTTTTTTTGATACTGCATTATGACTTCAACTGATTTAAAAAATTTCACTATTACTAGGCCTAGCCTAGGGTAATTATAAATAATTACAGCTCGATTTCATGATAAGAAAATGATTTGCCTGATCACCATTCAAACATTCGATTCAAGCTCTAAGAATCTTGACCATCAGGATAAAGTATTTAGAAACTCTTGGAATGGAAACACATTACTATTTTCCATCCTACACTAAGGCCTGTTGTCATGGTAACAGTTCACCCTCAACAGATAGGGGATCCTGTTGCACAACTAGGGGATAAAGTTCTAGAACAGTTGTGCAATAGGCGTTCTCATATCAGAATGGAGGCTTCATAAAGGTGGTCCACAAGCCCCTTCAAAAACATCCCCTGGTGAAGCCCCAACCCCAAAAAAGGCCCCCTGTTATTTTGACTCATTGTAGGTTGGCTCAATACCCTAACTTGAAACATGAGTGAAGATTACTAATTCAGAGCAAAATATTAAACAACATTTAGCCATCCATAGCCTAGGGCGTTAGCCTATCCTAACTTACCTGGCAAACGACATCAACAATATCAGACCACTGACATAAGTCAGCATTCCACCAAACACCAAGGCATCTGGAAAGGAGCAGAAGATTGAATGTATTAAAACAGTGATGACTCTTATCTACCTACATTACTCTATTAGCTCAGAATTAGTATTATATCTTTTCGAATTAATTAAATACGCTTTAAGCTTGTGTTGAGGCATCATAATTGAGCTTATGTGCAACTAGGCATTGGTCTAGGCCCTACTACGTCTCGCTTGTTTATACCAAGCACACCTGTTATTATCATTGATGGAATATGAATAACAATGATAAAATGCATGATCATTAACTTACTTGATGCCTTGGGATATTCCGGCTTAGAATCACTCGTCATTTTCAATTTTCACCTACTTTTAATCAAGAAATAAAAAAAACTTCACACCTCAAGTCGTGAACACACCAGTCAGTTCGCCGCCATGTTTATCATTAGGTGCGACTGCGACGAAAAGTCGTCATGGGAGGCCACACCCACCCACTCTTGCGTCGCGTTAATTGCGCACTATTTTATAGGAAATGCCTAAGGTACAAAATATCTAGGTTTATAGGTAGAAAATCCTAGAGAAGAATATATATGCCTAATAAATGTAAAATGTATAAACAATAAAATACGTAGTCGGGGGCCCACATCAGTTATCAAACAATGTAAATGACAATAGCAAATTAGCCAATTTTTCCTGTTTATCAAAATTTCCAATACTTCAAATATGCATTACAAACATTTTTGGTTTTATTTTTTATTCTTGATGAGCCTATTTTCGCGTTTCTGAGTCCACATTGCTGTTATTATGATGAAAAATATACGAACAAAAATGTTCATCACAAAAAATAATGAAATACATTTTATATAGTATGGAATCATATCAAAATTCAGCAGACTATTATTTTAAATAGTTTCTCGTGTAATATATGCATACATGAGAAAAAATAATTTGATCTTATATGAATAAAATATAATACTGAAAGTAATATATTCAATCAGGAAGTCAGGATTAGGAAGTCTTCACACTAATTTGGTGTTTCAGTCAAAGACAATTTATTAATTATACAATTGTATACAACTCGACTCTCTTTTATATCAACAACATTCGGTGAGCAAATATACACTTCAATGTTAACTTGTTACATTCTAGGAAAACGTAGCATGCATTGTAAGATCATCGAGATATTTATATAAAATGTACTTGAAAGCTATGGTATACATACACGTTGATTATAAAATAATTGAGCCTCATCAATGCAGTCATCACGATGTAGTGATACCAACAGACTTTATCATAATATAAAGAAGGTGTGCCGACTTACGTCTTCCAAGTGAAATATTTCCGCGGTCAGAATCTGCCTGTCGGGCAACTATCGCTTTTATATCGAACTATATTAAACAACAATGCTCAACAATGCTATACACGGCTTAGTAGACTCATTATGTCAAGAGGTGGCATTTGTTTTTCACGAAAATGATGGATTCTGTAAGTTCAACAATGTCACCGGTACCGTAGCCACTCTTATCTACATCCAGTTCACAAGTGAATCCGCTAAATTGCAACAGGCAAAGAGGACTGCTGACTCTGATTTGACGGTAAGAAACCACAAATACCTGCCATATTATAAGTATGGAAGTCGGCACTCCGTCTTTATATTATGATAATGTCCGTTGGTACCACTACATCATGTCGTCATTATACAGTCATCATCCCCCACTGAAAAGTCTTCATTTCTCTTTTTTACAATACAGGGCTCAATGTATTCATTTTCTTAACAACAACTGAACAAAATTTCTTCCAAACTTGCTAGAAACATATATTACAACAATGATAACATTTTGAGCAAATTTAATTTAATCTGATAAAATTTCAATATTTTAAATTTCAACCTAAGCCCTAGCCCCACTATCTTTAGGACTTATATTTAAGTCATGAGAAATAACAATTTAACAATAAGATTTTTCTAAAGAAGTGCCAAACCAGTGCTCAAAAACAATCCCAATCTAATCTGGTGTAAGAAAAGTTACAAGTTGACTGGTCTTGTATATATGCCCTGTATATCGTTCACAAAGAAAAAAAATACAAACTGCATCTTTTCCAGTGTCTGAAATGGAATCTTTGCTACGCTCATCTAAATAATTACGGTACATTAACAGCTGTCCTACAATGAACCACATTAGCCTGAAGTTTAGTCTCCTTAAACGGTATATTTGTAATGAATATTCTCCCTCCTATCCTTCGTATTCTTCAGTTGTTGTAACTCTTCTGTTAGTCTACCCAAAAACTCACTTGTGTGGTCCAGCTTAACTTCGGCAAACTTCATTTTTGATTTCAGTTCATTGTGCTCCTTACTTAGAATGTCATATTTTATTTGTAGAATCTCTTTTTCTGACTTTAACGTTTCACAGTTTCTACACATCAGCTCAGGAAAATACTCGACAAATAGAAGTTCCGAGTGGATGGGATCCAGGGAATTATTAGCGTCCCGCATGCCTTCAACGTCCGGCTGTCTCGTGGATTCTTGAACAAGCGTGTTTGCGATTACTTGGCCAGCACTCGTTCCTTGTTGGGAAGTGAGTGACTTGCAACTTTTTTCATATTCTGAAGAAATTTCGTTACAGAGCCTTCCGGACTGTAGGGCAATTTCTTGAAAAATCTGTAACAGAAAGTGATATACGGTAACCTAGTTACGGCAACTCAAGAGGAGAATTTGCGAATTGTGAATGGAAAACAACTGCCAGCGTGCAACTGCAGTTATATAGAAATACGAAAAATCGAAACAAAAACAAATCCCTTACCACAACAGAGGAAGGCCTAGGCACGGCAAGGCGAGGACTCTTAGAAACATCGTGTTGGTATGTTGTTGACTCAGAAGAGCTAATTAGCTCTAGGCCTAGGTCTCCAAGTTCTGATTTTGAATCAACATCTAGCAAGTCGGTGTCAGTTGAGTCCCAAACTAGACCTAGGCCTACATCTGATGGGTTTACCTCCAAAGGAACGAGGGTCGGACTTGAAGTTGCACTAGGCCTACGCCCAGTTTGTTCGCTGCAAACTGCAGCAGTAACTATATTGGAACCAATTAGCTCATTATGATTAAAAATAGAAGGGATTGCATCACGGATGAGTCGTTTTCTCTCGACCTGATTCATAAACTGGTTCGGCATGAAATGCTTCGCACATAACCTCACATTGTAGAGTTCAGCTGCACTTCTTCCTAACAAACTTTGATTGCCACAACGTTCAACCCACACTTGGCAGATGGCCTCCTTTTTCGGAAATCGAAAATGTGGTACTTGGTCACTCTGTGTATTATTAGATGCACACCCCATTGCTTTGCAATAAATTACCATAGTGGTCAAATCATCAGCGAGAAAAAAGTTACAAAAATGACAGTTGACAGATTGACAACTACTGTCTACTGATTCCCTCCTAACCTAAAAGTGCAGCTTGATTCGTACACGATGGACTCCAGAATGAAGCAGGCTGTGACTAAATTAGGAAAACGCAACACATGCGTTGTTGGATGAGCGATATGAGCATATTTATTTTATATGAAATGCACTGTAAATTAAGCTATATACGCACCTTTGGTTCAAATCAACTATGGCACAGTCTTCCTGTTTTACTCATTTTGATCACTCTACAATTTATTTGGTTATACCTGTTGCTTCGGGTAAAGCTTTGATTCATGTGAAAAAAAAAAATCTCCATCATAAGGGCTAATCCGATTTATGTGAAACCACAGATTGGTGGTGAAACTACAAAATAATATTCAAGTGAAAAAAAAATTTACATAATTTTTTTCTCTGTCTTATGGGATTTTCAACAACATCAAAATGGGTTTTGTCAAAAGTGGTGGTACCGATTGCGCCTCAAACCTATACAGTATCGAATTAGTTGATGAACCTTGTGTATGCCAAGCTTCACCTGAATTTATGGGCCTACTTTTGTTTGACCTGTGGAGCGTGAAAGCAAAAAAAATAGAATTCAAACAACAAAAAATATGTTTTTTTGAGGTCGGTGAAATTGAGTCTCTGCTTTGAAAATCTAAATGGCAAATGGAGAAAAATTAGATTTTTCACATTTTTCATTTTGAAACTACAGAAACTTTTTGACTACTGATGGATCGACGTCCCAATATGTCATAATATCATGGACGTATAATATTTGTGACTCGATGATCATGTAGCCTACATGAAAAATGAATACCATGTATTATATATTATGATTTATAAATGATACTTGACAGTGAAGCCACATTCAAAAGGTATGAATATTGTAGGGCCTATCCTATAACTGAAAAAATACAAAGTATTTTCAACATATTTTATTTAACTAATAAATAGTGTATAATACAAGTTTTGTAATAATCTCATTATAAAAATACTCGTACATAATACAATAATTTGCCATGAAATCAAACATCCTTCACGAAATGCGAACCAAACGATTCAATTTTATTTATAATGGACATTTCACACGAAAAGCTGTTTGGTTAATAAAAACTAAGAAATGCTCTTATTTTAGTCACTCTTCTTTGATTTTAATAACTCAAAAAATTGAGAACAATTAATTATTGTATATCAAATTATCAATCATATAATTTGTGCTTACCGTAATTGTAACTACGAATTACAACAATATTTTATTTCTACAGCACTACATTCTACAATCGGCCACATGCATAATATGGTACAGAGATAATAACAGTATGAGCCAATGAAAGTATTTTCAGCAATTAACCATTGTCGGTCTACAGCAACTGGGAGTAGGCCTAATCATATCAATTATCAGTTACGAGGCAAGAACTGTCACTTCAATTGATTCCTCGGATACGATAAAGAAGGCCTTGTACACACGCAGTTTATAGGTATAGGCTTCTGTCAAGTGATGTCACCCATTGTTGGAAGAGAGAGACAACAATGTCCACCAGTTGGAATTGAACAATCAGAATGTTTGGTAGTTCAACAGTTCACTTTGTTGCTATGGTAACAATTGTTTGTCATTTGTTACCTGACAGAAGCTTATAAGCTACTTCTAATGCTCCGAGAGGCTTATATTTCTCATTCATAAGCCATGTGGGCGCTTACATCGACAATGGTTAATTGTGTGAAGCCTTGCATTTTTACATTGTTATTGGAGGTATTATTATATTTAATTTAGGCCTATTAATCCACGAACAATCAAAACACAAAACATGACAACAACCTTAAATATAATATGAGACTCAATTTCAACTGTTCCTATCGGAATGATGTGGTGGAACTAAAATGGTTGTGTATATTTTACTACAAGTGTTGCTCTCTTAATGGGTAGTTATGGAAATTTGTAAATACACCAATGTTATCAAAGTATTCAGTTTAGTTTTGTTCAACAATCACTACGAGCATTACATCTCAATTGTCAACTTGTGTACGACCTTCGATTTAAGAAATTGAAATTTTCAGAGCAATATCCAAGCAAGTCTCTGGTATGTACCGCGTGAATTGCGGCTTGCTTCTAATTATTAATCACCCATTCTTTGTCGTACCGTACCAACAATTACAAGAAATGATTGTCTTGAATGGACATACAGTATCACTCAACATTGAACACACAGTCTACGTTGCTTACGACTCATGGCTAGGAAATAAGTGGTAAGCGATGACATTGCACTTTGTCCTACGTTTGATTTCAAGTCAATAAATAGTAGATAAATCGTTAGACGGTGGTATAATACGACAACTGTCCAAATCGTAGCAATGTCTCAAAACTGCTTTAAAGTGTTAGAAATTACGGTAGGTGAGTTGCGATACTTATTGTATCTTACTATCTTACAATTGCAGCATTAGTTGCCCTAGTGAAATGAATTCACGGCATTAGAACTAAAACATTGTACAAACATTACATTATAATTATTTAATGCTCACATTAATTAATATGCTAATTATCTTCAGATGGGGCACATCAGTCAACTTTTACAAGAGAATGAAATAGTCTGGCAACAATGTAACTTTTCTGAAACAGTATTTCATATGAAAACTTCATCAATTGAAAAACTCGGTAAAAACAGGTAAATAGTGAGAAATTATTCAAAAACTAGTATTGTGCTATAGACTTAATTGATATCAAGTTAATTCATTTTTTTAAATACCTGTATATAAAGGCCTACGTAGTGGAGTACTGTAGGGGTCTATTATGTATGGTTAGAACTGCTAGTTATTGACCGAGATAGTGTATTATTAGTGTAACTGTGGTATTCTCAAGTTGTAAAATAAAGAAAGACCAAAACTATTTTCTTGTGTGCATATTTTTGTTTACCGTATATTGCGGTTTGCGCATCGAATAAAACGACAATTCATTGACTGACACTTCCCATTTATAAGATAGTCTTAGTGTTCTAGTTCCGTTACAGAAATCAGAACATGCCGACACACTAGCTAGTCATAAATTCTTCTTATACAAAATTAAAAGGCACATTTTACAACCTCACAAGATCACCAAGATCCTAGAAAACTTCTTTTCTCAGGAAAAAATTACTGAGCATTCATTTGGAATTATTTTAAAACAGATTTATGGGCTAAATTACTGTTTCTTTACATATTTACTTTGCATCTTTCATTTTTGATAATGAATAGGCCACGTCGCTTCCAAGAATTCTAGGTATTCATCAGGCATATATAATTGTTTTTCGTTTGTTTTTCGATTTTCAACTACTGACAATGGAACAAACACTCTTGACAGATAGTGCATAACCTCAAAACAAACGGACAAAACTCCGGAAAATTCTTTTGAAAATACTGTACGCTATAATTAATTGGACGTAACATCTGATATAAAATACAAATAAGAGTCAACTGACTTTATATATAATTAATCTCTATTTACGTTACAATTACTTCGGCCTAATTATCTAGTTGGAATGAGATGAATTGGATGGTTATAACACGAGGCTATATTTATAAGCCTAACAATGAGATTCTGGTTCTAGTTATGAATTAGCATGAATTGATTATGGTTGTATCAACAAACTAGAGTTTTTATTTCAGCTATATTTAGTATTTGGTCCAGTTTAGTACTTAAGCAGTTCACATTTTAAACAATAGATGATTCGTTTTATCAACAACGAAAAAAGAGAGAGACTAACTAGATTGAAGAGACTCAAGAATAATGATGGCAGATCAGTTTGACAGGTAAACAAACCACGTTTCTGCTTCTGCCGAGACTCAAGGTTAACGTAGACAGTTAACCAAAATTCTGTCGTCTCGTCAATCTATCCCGCTGGTCTCGCTTCCCCTTTCTAGCTATTACATCATTTACGCATCCACTTTGTTTCCGATGAATCGTTCTTGAGAAATGAATAGTAGATGAGGATCATAATTCATTAATTATAATCCATTCGTTTATATTACTGTATAGTCTATAGCCGACGTCAATACGACGAATCGGGTTTTGAAATTCATTTTAAGGCCAATGATTATATTTGAGCAGGAACTAATAAATATTTCACTTATTAGCGTATTCAATGTTTAAATTCGGTACACAACCAATATGGAAGGAGATTCTAGCTTATTTCACAAATTAACAGCCACATGAAAAATAATGTACCTTTAAAAAGGTATTCAATACCATATCAACTATTCTTTAAAAATTGAGAAATTATATTTAGTTTTCACTTTTCATAATAATTAACGTAATTTATTGCAACTTTCAAGTTGGTGCTATCTAACGACCTAAATACACCAATCACATTTCAAAACGTATAGTTTAGGCCTAGCTCGAAACTATTACAACGACAATTACCGTACAACACTTAGTTATGTGATAAGGCCGATTGATTTAAATATATTGAAATGTGTAAAGTTTTACGTGAATGTCACAAAACACAGAATACAGATATGTGGACGGATTACAATGCACAACTAACACAATTAAATGTGTTTTCAAAGTGAGAAAATGTCATTGAAAACAAGTATTTAGAATGAGATATATCACTTAGTAACTACAAACTAAATTCTCGACTTCAATAATAAAACTTTGTATATCCTCGTCTATAGGCCATTGTATAATAGAATTTAATAGACATACAAATGAATAACATACTTGATAAAATATTAGGAAGGCTAGTATTAATGATTGTGGGCTTTTTAAATGCTCTGAAGGTACAAATGGAAGCTACGACAATATTACGCTCATTAAGCGTAAAAGCAAATAATTACTTTCGACCTTTAGTTAGTGCTTTCTTCGTGCGATGGTTCAGTTGTCATCGGCGATTATTTCTGATATGTTCTCGACTGGTCGTTTGCAAAGCCGCATTATTAGCCGCATAATTGTTATATACAAGCTATATATTAACACTGTATGAAATGGTCAATAAATTCGTCAACTAATGACCTCTTTTGTCAGGGCTTTTAGTTATAACTATAAAATATTTCAGACCTACGATGCTATTTTAGAATAAGGACGGATTAAATTAAGATCTTTTTCTTACTTAGAAGGCATATACTTCATATTTAAAAAGTAACATCCCATAAAATGCTATATAAAAAGTAGCATTAGTAAACTTAGTAGTAGGCCTAGATGTAAATATTGTTAAAAAGTCTCAAAACTGTAAAAAAAAAAATTACAGCATAAAACACAACGCATTTAAAAAAGTAAACGTCATTGTTGAAAAAAATTGTTCATTGCTAAATACAGCATGAGTAAAAACCATGCGATATAGTCGATGACTTTGAAATCAACTTCCACATACGTACTACGCTAAGAATTAATCTACGTTATCGACTTAGATAAACTTGAACTTATTCACAATCAACTCCTATCAAACACGAACAAACTTCCGGTCGACGGATTTACCTCCGTTAAGCTTTGGTCTCCTGATCCATGCTGAACCTGATCTGAGACTCCTTGACCTCGTTCCGCCGCTTCTTCTGCGTGACGAGCTCGACGAGGAAGAGCGTGCCGGCGATGAAGAGTAGGATCACGCCCGCCACGCCCAGCCCGTACGCCCAACCGAGCCAGTTGTTGGCGTGATCCGGCATCCAGCCGTTCGAGTTCCCAAACACTCCGAACACGATGACGGCAATCAGCCCGAAGAAGGCGGCGACCATCACTATCCCGGAGATGACCGTGATGAGCAGGACGTAGCGATCCTGTTCCGGGCCGCAGCACAGGAAGTACAGCAGGACCAGGATGAAGGAGAGGAGGATGCCGATGAAGCAGAGCGTGAAGAAGAACTGGGTCGCGATCATGAAGCCTGCGGAATGAAGAGAGAGCGACGTTACACAGCTGTTGAAGACCAGCTTTACAACCTATCCGAAGTGCACTAAATATGTAGCAAAGGTTTCGAAACCATTATAGCAAGATGAGAGGTCCAAGTCTTTTAAGAACTCGCACTAAACAAGCTATGTCACCAATCGGATAAATACTTTCTTTCAATCATCACAAGTCCACAGGTCATTTATTTATTTACGAGATTCTTCATTATTTCATTTATTTATGAAATTCTAGGCATATTTCAATAGGGGTATTCAATTTTTGAATTTTTGGAAAAACGCCTTCTTGGAACTCTGTCGATTTTGTTTTAACAAGTTCTACTAATTCTATGACTTACGAACAACCTAGGCCTACACACTAAGAATGAAGATACTGGTAGGTATTTCAAAATAGTGAACGAATAATTTTTTAAAATTTAAGTAGAAAATGAAAAAGCTATTCATTCTAAACGTCTTTGCGCTCGTAGCACCGACTCACCCGGCAATAGAAAGCCTCTGATCTGATCGTATCCCGTCGTGAACGGGTCGTAAACCCAGCGGCAGCCGACGAAGAACCTCCTCCACGTGTCGTCGAGCGGATCGGGCAGCGAACGGAAACAGTGCGACCACAGTCCGAGGCGGTCGAGCTTGGCGCCCGTGATGCGAGAGTCGCTCTGCAGCCAAGCGGGCGCGCAGAACGCAACGAACACGCAGATGAAGGCGACGGCGAAAACCGCGATGCCGCAGTTACCGCTCAGGCCGCGGTACTTCATTGTGTGCGCGGTGGTACGGTGCTAGGCGGGCTGCGGACAATAAGAGTGATTGTCATTTCATGCGCGTATGGAGAGAACGAAAAAAACGTTATTCTAATGTGTTCATGTCAAACGCTCAACAGACGAACTTTGTTTTACTACTTCTTAAATTTTCTATGCTATAGGCCTACTGAAGCTAAAATGAAAGAGATAATGTGAGTTATATTCCATCTTGTTTCCCATTTAATGCTTTAGTATGCATTAGTAGTAGTAGCCCTACCGTACTAAAATACCCCGAATGCAATACCACCGATCTCGGTGTATATAATATATCAGCCGGCAAC
Source organism: Brachyptera putata (assembly GCA_907164805.1). Classification (NCBI taxonomy): domain Eukaryota; kingdom Metazoa; phylum Arthropoda; class Insecta; order Plecoptera; family Taeniopterygidae; genus Brachyptera; species Brachyptera putata. Next base: position 8,443,925 of record OU015472.1, read on the forward strand.
AAGTACAGCAATAGTTAGCTGTTGTCAACTAGATCTGGCTTCAACACATAGCCTATTTGACTCAATAAACTGTTTGAACTTCATTATTTTAAAAACATGCATAGTAACTACTCACAGAATCATGTGTTATTAAAGATATAACTAAAATTTTATTGATGTAAATTTATGTAAAAAGTAATTCAACTTGAATTATTCAATTATTCAATGTATTCGCAATTGTTGATAACGGTACCGGTAGTGTAGATCTGGCAAGCTACTCGTATTTGGCTGCTGCTCTATACTAATTTATTTTGATCATATATGATGAAAACTATTGTTTGATTAGCAATCCCACCAACAGCCAAGTTATTGGGGGTACGAATATGCGGATGATATAGGAATGATGCTGACAAAAGCATGCCTCATGAGGGACTCGAACCCACACCCGACTTGACTCCAGATTTCAAGGTCGTTGCTTAGAGCCAGACGGGCGGCTTCCATCATACGTATCAACCTGATTGTTTGCAACACAACAGGCCTGGTTACAAGTAACCATCAGTACCAGTACAATACAATATTATTCGATCCTCTGCAATGAGCTTTCAATTTACAGTTACATCACTGTGGTGCCCTGTATTGGTATCTACTCTAAGCTACACAATTTAAAATTGAATTTAAATCAAAACTTGTAAATCTGAAATCTCCTTTTCATCTATTTTTTGGGGGGGGGGGAATTTGATCTGAATTAAAATTCATAATTTTAGTAATACGGGTCCAGGAGACCTACATATGACGAATTTAATTCCACGAGAGTTAGTAAACTACCAAACCCAATGACAGTGGTTCTATCAATAAATATGGAACCTCTCAAAAGCACCAGTTTAATTCTAATCATTATTCAACAGGTTTTAAATTTGTCACATGTTTTTTAAATATGTACGATAATATCGATTGAAGACTTCAATCAATATCCAATATTAAAGTTTCAATATGGTTTGCACTTTTCATAACGAAAGGCAACCCTATTTTCTCGCTAAAACAATAAGGATATTCTCTATTTATACTACTAGAAAATTAATAATATTAATTATATTCCAGCTATTGTTGAATTTATATGAAAAATATCCCTATTGAGATCAATTCTTAACACTATTGATTCATCCAGTCATCCATCCATCATACATCTTGCTGCACTTTTAAACAGCACTTAATGAGCCAACCACACTACAAATAACAACTGCATCTATGATAAGTGATATTGCACAACAGCTGAACAATTACTGCATTACTCATTACTCTCAAACTATTATACAACTCATTACAGACTAGAAAAAAAGACGAACAGAAAATAAAACACCTAGATATACCATTCAATAACAGACTATGTAAATGACTTGTGCAAATATTTAGCTGCTATGTTTACTTAACAACTTAGGTATGTTCCACATAACTTGAGATCTCTCATTCTAGTAAATAAGCAAATAGCTAATGGCCTCATCATAGTTATAGTAATCATAGTGTACACTACTCACGCGAGTAATACCGATCGTTCAATACCGTATGACTCGACTGTTTGTACCAAGTGGGCGTAGCAATAAAATCTGCTATGACTTAATAGTACATTCATACTGTTTGTGTACACTACACTACAACGGTCTGTAGCTAAACGCACGAAGACAATATTCCATAGAAAGCAAGAGAATTTCCAGGAATTAAAAAGGTAGACCTATAGCTGGTGAAGCTAGGAACAAGATCTGATCCAAATATGATTCAACTGAGGGAAACCCCATATCAACCCCTCAAGGTCTAGAAGAAGAAGAATTTTCCAGTACAAAAAGTATCAGGCATCTTGTCTAGATATTGCACTTAAATATCAAAAATACCGAAATAAGTTCAATTGAGAATTTTTCTATTCTAACAGATCCAAGAGAAGAATTTATTTTTTTAAAAATGATTCAATATTAAATACAACTAGAAAGAACGATTTGGCAACTGCGTAACTGAGGAGACCTTCACACCTCCATTTCAAACCGCATTATTTTTAGTTCTGTTATCGAGCTTGTACTACAATTCAACTTAATTCCATTTGGTTAGGACTGATGCAAGGTCAGCTCAAAACGACAACTAATTATATACGTTCAACAGTTTGAAGAAGTACGGCAGGATGGGTGTGAAAACGGCAAAATTGAAATACTCTATTGGAAGTATTAAAAAGTTACGAATCAATTCTGAACCGAGATGTTCCAAGTAATAATTAGAAGTAAAACTCGGACTAGAACACTCGTTCAAACTGTGGTGAATCGACCTTAATCGTACATCATACAATAAAATAGTGTAACAAATTGGACGAAGATAAGTCCGCCCAACTCATTGTGTAGGCCTACATCACAACCAAAAGTAGATACCGTACGTACTGAGCCGCGCCGATATGTTTGAAATCTATGTAAGGTGACGGATAAGGTTTGAACCTTAAAACTACAGTTATGATGTCCATTCCACACAAACCTTACTCTAGTCTACTCAACCCTACCCATCGTCAAAAACCCAAAAACAGATTGGCGTGACTTACCAACCAAACAATCGACCAAACCAACCCAACTGAAACATCACAATTACTATCACCTAATTTCACAGGTTACTCACAACTATTGGACCAATCCCTATTCAGAGATGCTCCCCTTTAAGATGATGTCATGCACTCATGCGTTAATGAGCCTAAATGTATCACTAAACTTTACCAGGCCTACTCCTGCAACACTGATATACAAAACACAACTAAACAGTAAACAATGCATCCGTGTACCGTATCGCGTACTCAGTAGTATCACGCACAAAAAAGGGAAAGTGGTCAACAATAACGAGCACTTGAATGTTATTATCGGAGACCCATATTTTTCGAAACTAGGCCTACGATAACAGGCCTCGATGTCATCAACAACCAACCGTCCACTAGCACACGTTGCTCGCACTAATAGCCCACGTCGTACGAAGTCACTTTTGACACTGGAAGTTCTTATCGCGGAGAATCTAGCTGTTTCTGTTACAACGAAAGAGAAACTTTCTACGTTTACGAAATTTGAATAAATGAACAATACATTTACCTTGTGTTGATCGTTTGTCTGCGGTGGACGACGCCCAGTTTTTATTACGACCGTGCTGACACCTGTTGGCTGCTGTCAGATGGAAACACTTGTAGGACTAGTACCAACGTGCTGGAGAAAAAATAAATAAAACCAGCATGATGGCTGCAGCATCATTCCAGGTTCGAATCCCGATTCCCATGTAAGACATGAAGGTCTGTAAATGGATTTGAGGTTTCATACAAAAATAAGCGGAACGGAAGCATGATCTATATCTTTCAGAAATCTAACAATGAAATATTTTCACCAATAAAGAGCTCATGTTCTTATGAACATCGAAAATGGATAAAAAATATTATTGTTCCCAAATTTTTAGGGTCAAGGATGACGAATGGTAAGGTCGATTAGACGGGACACCACAAGGGCGATCTTGGCACCCCAATGGGAAAAAATAATTTCAAAGTAATTCAATTACTAAAAAAATAATAACAAGTCATTAAAATCAAGGATAGTGAACAGAATTATTAAAAAATTACGTTCAATTATATTTTGTGAGTAAAACGATCTTATTGCATACTGTAAAGTAAAATTTAAAATTTACTTTAATTGATCCATGAATTGCATTATTCAAATAATTATTTAATCACTTCTTGGAACATAACTCTTGCTCAGTTTACCTATTAGTGTTCCTTATACAGAATCTTACTATTATTCTCAATCTCATGACTATATCAATATCATGATTCTTATTTATTTATTGATAGTCATAGCACTTGTGGAATATATTTCAATTTTGAGTAATGCAAGTCATCATTGATTTATTCTAAATGGAGAATAAAATCTCATAAAAAAAAATATATTACTTACCAATTCAACTCAATATTTTATTCGATCAATATTCAATATTTCAACTATTGAATAATTCAACTGATCGATTATTCTTTCCTAGTGACTAATCCTTCAGTAGTTATTTCCTAAAAGCTGTTAACAAGTGTTGATACCTCTGTCTGTGGGAATGAGGACATCCTGTCTACTTATAATAATGAGAGAATATTATGTTGTAATATTGGTAACAGATTGTTCTGTTCTTGTAGTCCCTGAACTGAGTCATTCATAACAATATTCCCATGTCATTAAAAGCAAGAGAAAAACAGAAGGACAAACACTACCCAAGCATTGTAACAAAAAATGACAAGAAATAGTCAACTGAAAAAAAAATGAAAATGTTTATGCAATAACAGATGAAGAATATTTATTTTATTCATTTTATTTAGTCATGTCAAATGCTTGAAAAATTCTCCTATTCTCAAAATGTTTGACAAAATGTCACTTTCAAATTAATATGTAGATTTTTTTCTGAATGATATTTCATTATATATAACTATATAGGATGCCATGCGACATAAGATGTCAAATATAAGGTTAATGAATGCATATTTATCTAATGAACTACATGCCACATAAATAATCGTATATAAAAATAAATAATGGTGGGGTTTGAAATAGTTGCTCAAGTGGCCACAATTTAGCTGAAAAGGACAATTTAGCGAGGCAGCAATCTCGCAAACAGTGCTTTCAAGCAGAAGACATTTTTCACAACGCTTCTATATAATTAAAATTATGTTTTGGCAATGCAGTACAAGACTCTTGGGACTAAATTGAATTTGAAAAGTAAAAAATGGTAAAACAAGATTTTTGGGGAACAAATTTCAAAAATGGTAAATTTTAATCCACGTTAATTACGTGACCGGTTGAAGGGCCTGCACTCGTTGATAAGCACAAAACTGATAGTCAACTTTCTTTTAGTCCACACCTTTAAAGACATAGTAAAGCTGCACTGAAAGTCAATAACAATCACGGGAAACAAATACCGTGAAGGTTGTTTAAATAATTAACTAAACTTTCAACACATTGAAGGATTTGCAAGACTGTTTGGGTTTATTTACCTAATCAGGAATAATTGAAACATTTTGCGAACAGAAAACATCTTTATTTGAAAATATACATGAGAATGGTGTTCTGTGTTTTCTATATTTTACACTAAAATGAGAAGAAGTAATTTATTGTCCAGAACACAATTTTTTTTACAGATCAAACACAATTACTACACTTCACAATTACCAAATTTGAAATTTCAACTTCTTTTCCAACTTTTCCCAGAACAGAATATACAAAAAAAAAACTTTTTTATGGTAAAAAAGAGTAGAAGAAATTCTTTGAAAATTTGTCAGAAAAATTTCCAACAGTGCTTTAAAATTGTAAACACTTATCTAAATCAAGATTAATTATGGCAACCAGTACAGAATAACATATTCAGGTAGCCCAGCATTGAAAAAAAAATCAGCAATAACCATCTACCAAGTTATATGCCTTCCATCTAATGAGGCCTAGAAAAGTAGAAATATATATTTACCATTTTAAGGAGTTGGTGGCTTTATGAACCCAAGGGGTCAGTCAGGGTCAAGACACCAACAGCAATACCAACACGCAACGATTTGGGATGATAATCTCAAGTACCATGAATAGTCAATACCGTGGGAAATCTATCGACGTGTCAAATGAAGGGTAATTAACATAACTACTAATATTACGTGTACATTACACAACACACGTATACAAAATGGTAATTTGGTCAACTTGAGTTCAGAAATTCATGAATGAATAATGAATTGAAGACGTCAACTACGTACGACTCTCAAAGTGGTGGAGAAAGAATTAACATAATTTTGAATTTTTCAAGTACTCAACTAGTCTTTATCTTTGAGATTACCATATTGACAAACTATTAATATAAAGTATAAACATGGCATTACATATATATATAAAAGGCTACATATAATTAATTTGGATTCAGAAATTTTCTAAAAAATCTTGAATAATTGACAATTTGCATGAAACACTTGTACGACCAACACAATAAAGATTTAAAACCAGATTTGAATGGCTAGTAACTTGTGAACGTACTTATAAAAGCACAGCCAACAAAGCAGTAACGGTAACTAGACAGACGACAACTTTCAAAAAGATAATAATTACAAGGTTTACTTTGTTGAATCAAGACAGGATTTGTGTTTTCGCCGTACATATTCTCAACGCAAAACATCAACTACAAGACAAACTACATTGTTACCCTGCGATAAACGCGATCCAATGCTCTCGTTAATACCAACCACAACGCACTTTCAATCAAACCCGCTACAGTAGTACCAATCACACAATCTCGAGCATTAAAACAGTATACACCAAAACTAAATGTTTACGATAAGACTACATTACTATAAAATAACAATTACATTCAATATTACAAAATAGACGATTCGACACATCTCCAATGGGTATCAGTAACCCTTTGCATGGCACGTAATACATACGTCACATGCCTTTTGCTCGCAGTTACTACGCCAATAAATGCTGTGCTTTTGTGTTCGTTGATGAAATGTCAACGTAAGCCTGCAATAATAATCTGGACGGATCGGTTACAGACTGCTTTTGACAGCAGAATATGAAGAATATCTTACGGTTATGATATTATAAGTAACACATCTTACGACTATGTCATCTAGTTATTACAGTGAAACCTCTATCCATAGTTTTTCAAGGGACAAGGAAGCAAAAACACCTATGCAGGAAAATTTTACATCGATTATACGGGAATAGGGTGGGTTAAAATGAATGATGGAAGCTGAAAACAACAGATCCGAGAATTATGCTCAGAGGTTTCACTGTATTGTAGATATATTTTCGGGTGACGAACAATAAGTGTTGGAAAGTAATTCAACTTTAAGGTTGTACAATAAAGAAATATGAAATCATCAAATAAGATCAATGTAAAACTACGTAGGGCCTACTATACTAATTCAGAGAAAATGAGAAGTATTATTACTGTAAAAAAGGTACATACAAATATTAAACATCTTTTTGATTCTAAGATAGAAACTTACAAGTTTTACAGTAGTTTTTGTGATCAAAACCAAACTCGTTTGAATGAAGTCGGAAACGTTTGTACAACGTAGCAGGTATCAACGGAGACGACCAATCGTAATTCAGCGACGTAGCAAATGTGAAGTATGCAACCAATTCTACACGTTCATGAAAATTCCACGGTTTCAAGTACAAATTTTATTATATTCTTAGTTTTCTTAATCTAATACCAAGAAAACAAATTCACAAGTAGCAAATCGACAGAAAATTAAATCAAAATATAGAACTACGACAGAGATAAGAGCAGCTTCATATATAACACCAACTAAAATCTATTATCTTACAACGAGCTATCGAACTAATTGTCCTACTAAGAGTAAATCTTTTCGCGACGAATTATTTCTTCTATTACGAGAACGGTTAGCGTACGTTTACGAGTAACAAGACTCTTGTGAGACTTACTGAGTAAGAGTGCTCGGAAAAGATCTTGCTTAAAAGTGAACATGATATCGAATTTCTAAATGGCTCGGTTGCTAACTGTGGAGACATTTCTGTTAGGTTATTAAATGGAAGATTATGAATATTTCAATTTTTTTTTTCAAAAGAATAACTACAAAACATAAGATCTTCTAATATTCTAATACCAATTTTTCAATTGATGGATAAATTTCGAAGTAAAATTTGTATTTTAATTGGGATTAAAAATTTTGATCCGGAGCCATTTACGAAATACCTAATCACATTTCACTTTTACATCTTTCACAAACGACTAATTATTTACACTAAATGACAGGGTAATTTTAAGAAATCTTGATCAACTTAATCAAGGATTAAAGCAGTTGATAAGCCTGAATACCAACACTATTCAATTCACATTCTAATCGGTGAATTAAAATAACGTTAGTAGCCAAGATCAAGTTGATCAAACAGTTCAGAAAATACCGCAACTATGTCTAACTATCGGACAAAAAAATCTTACTGAGAATAAACTTTTCAGATATTTTTGTTCTTCTAATTCTGGATCTCCGGGTCACACATCTCTCAACGTTACGAACTAACGTGTTCAGAGTCACTATCACTAGTACTTATCAGCTAAACTATCGAACAAATATTCTTACTAAGACTCAACTATTCAGGTGATATTGTTCTTCTAAAGAACTCTCCTTGACACTTCATGGAGCTGGCCACACGGGCATCACAACGGGCACAATCAAACGACATACTCCCTCAACGAGTTGATTTCGTTACGGGTCGGCACAACTGTAAAACATTCTCATCGTGGACCAAGTACGACGATAAAAGTCAACACGATTAACGGCAACTATAGTTTGTAAGCTCTTAGTTTGAGTTGCCGCTAAACAGCAGTGGCTTGGAACGGTTGTGATCTAAGACAGTTACTGTCTACAGTGAAAGTGACTAGTGTCTCGTAGTGACATGTTCTATTAAATTATCTTATTGGGATGCTGAAAAATGTTTCAAATGCTAAAACTAGAATTAATTCGAACGAAATGTAATCCTCGATTAACTTGTTGTACCAAAACTTGACTTGTTATTGTAAGCTTGGACCCAGATCTTGAATGGTTTTGATCTTTTCTCAGTATTGGTACAGTATGTGGATATAGTGCCCTATGTTAGCCTATTAAAATTATTCTAAATACTATAAATTAACTCTACACATCTATTGACAAGACCAAGGTATCCTAATTCAAATTTTTGGGGGTATTTACTCATAGCAACGGATCAGGTCAATACTAAGAATAACGCCTATAATATGCCTATAATATTCTTAATTGTTAACGAAATATATAAACCAAATTATTAAACTATTATAATAATTAGAAATCCCAATAACTAATAACCAAGTGTTCATTTTTCATAGTGATGAAAGCAAATAACGGACCTCAAAATGTTTAATATAAACTTTTGTTATGAATAAAAAAAGTTCAACTGAATACTTTGTCATCGAAAAGTCAATCTACTTTACAGCAAAATTTTATTAAAAGCCAAACCAAAAAATTACCATTACAGTCGCTTGACAAACACTGAAATTTTGAATTTAACCAATAATAAGTAAGCAACGTAACGTTGGCAGAAGAGGACGTGGCCTCAACTCACGTGGCTCAAAACCAATACGCTGCAACGGAAAGTTAGGTTGGCACGGCGACAGTTGCTCTTGTTGTATTCAGCAACTACGCTTCACACCAAATAAATGGCGATTCATAGTCAACTAAGAATTATCAACTGATGAATCAATAAAATAGCAATTGAGATTCAATTCTTGATCCACAATTGCACTTTCAGAATTAAGAAGAGAAGCATTGCTTTGTAATTGATTCTTCAATTATGGATGGAAAGTTATACTCAAATAGTGGTAACTAATAACTCAAGTGATAACTGATTAATGAACACTTGTAATCAACTATTCGATGTTCTAATCTACGGAAAACTATCGAACAAAATGAACGTACTAAGAATGAACTATTCTGATGATTTTGTTCTTCTAATGATGCGCACCAAACCTTTGAAATATCGAACAAACTAAACGTACTAAGAATGAACTTTTCTGGTTATTTTGTTCTTCTAATAAATTAGTTCACCCTACACTTCAATACACTATAGAACAAAATGAACATACTAAGAATGAACTTTTCTGATGATTTTGTTCTTATTCATTAATTCTAAAACCTGAACTGACTCTCTGCGTGGCTAGCATTTCCGTCTCACACGTCATATAAGTAATGGCTTCATACATGAGTGAGTTGAAACTAAACCACTATTAATACTATCGTTACTACCAAATAACAACTATACATACCAAGGGAATATATGCACTTACGACAAAATATTCTTACTACGAACATTAATCAAGTATTCAGACTCTTTTAATATCATTTCAGAAAAAAGTTGTCATCTAATTATTCAATTGCTGTATCTCATTTCGATTATCAACGTAAGTTACGTTGACATTCGAACTTAAAAATCCTATATTATTTAGATTTAAACTATTTATTTACATCTACGGCAAATGATCTTACTCGGAGAAGTACATTTCGGATAGAATTTGCCATCTAATTGGGGCCATAGTAGGTTGTTGCTGTGAGATCAAAAATTACCAACGTTAATTTTTGATAATGTCGTAAGTTCTAATCTTAAATTATAAGTGATATATACATATAGGTGAGAACAAAGTGACGAATGATTTTACTAAACGGTAAAGATCCGGGTCGACGAGGGTTTCAGCGGTGCATGCGTTTGTTCGATTCGGCCGCAGCACGACGAAAGGACAATTTCGATATGCGAGTTAGCGAACAAGGCGGAAAACCACGTAAAAGTGAAACGACAGTACGAGACGAATTGTTATGAAAATTGTTACTTCAGTCGTCACTACGGATCCATGTAACGTGCGATATTAAATTTTCTATGTGGTTTAAGTCACAGGATTTATCTTACAAAACTCAATCATAACTGTCTCTTTTCATTATTAAGATGTATTTGAAGAAGAAATTACATTTTTATCATTTTTTCATACAAAAAAAAAAAAAAAAAATGCCACAAGTTTAGCACAGCATTCGTGAACTGAAGTAGAATATTATTATAATAACAAATTATTCCAGTATATGAGATTTTGATTTCATTTGAATACGGTAAGAATCGAGAAAAAAATAGAGTGCTAAAATACGATGTTATATATTCTACTTTGCGAAAGATTATCAATTATGTAATTTACAATCAATGTTCCCACCTTCGAATGACTAATAACTAACTATCGAACAAGAGGCCTTACTAAGAACATTGCACAAGTCTGATAAATTTACGATAAGACTCGATTGTAAACGACCTGATTCGCAATTTGAAAGACTGATCGTATGTCACAGAACTTCGAACGCATTGATAGATGAAAATGCAGCACTGAAAGAGTGAAGTTGATATCAGTTTTTAAAAAAGCATGTTTTCCAGTTGCATAGAAAAAAAAATGAAACGCCAAAAAAGTTAGGACTTCGAAAGACACAGAATTTCTTTTCCAACGGAAATGTCCATTCTGTAATTTGATCATTTCTACAATCAACTTTCAGGACGAGGGAAAAGATGATAAAATCACAACTGGTATTAATCAGTCTACGGATGACTCACGGATGAACAAGTAAAACGTTTTAATTAATCTATTCAATTCCAAGTGTATTTAAACCTGATTCCAACGCAAATACGAAACGAAACGAGACTCAACGCAAACTAACCTGAAATACTACAACATTCGTTTCATAATCAGCGTTATTCTTCTAATTGAATGTGGTAACTTGAATAATCTGAATCTAATATAACTAATTTAAAATTGTAGATAATAACTAGCTATCGAACGAAGCGGCGTTACTAACAGAAACGCTTTCAGCCGCACGCTCTTTTAATTCAACTCATTGCGCCACCTGCTGCTATCATATAACAGCCAACGTACCAAAGCAGTCGGTAAATCCTAATGTTAACTATCGAATATAGTGATCGTACTTACGTTAAGTGTTCGGATATTTATTCTTCTAAATTAAGAACCGTTCTCACACGACTTCAGATTTTCGACATTATTGCTGTTTAGTAAATTAACGTCATGAGAATTTTTTTTCGTTTATTTATATTTCCCATATTGGATAAATTTGCGCATAAGTATTTGCTCTGATTCACTGGTTTCCAACGCGCGCGAACATAAAGCGTTCCTGGTCAAGTTAGGTTAGAATGTTAGTTAGCGTTGGCTTGACCTTGACGTTATAATGGCGGTTCAAAGCCGACCCAAACGATACCAGGACAGAGAAATATGTACGTTACGCGGGTTGAAAACAGATCTACCACAACAAATGTGTGCGTGCGACAAGAAAACGTGACGAGTATTTACAGAAAAAAAAAATCAGACATGATATACTAAACAGCATTTTTATCAACTAATTCTATAGACCTAAAACTACATAGTTTACATAGTTGGGTATTATTATTATTGATAATTGGGTATTTGAAATTGATATAACTAACCGTAAAATAAACTTAGATGCTAAATATCGAATGTAATAATCGTACTAACTTACTACAGCGTTCTGATATTAATTCTTCTAGAGTTACTCACCAGCAATCACCACTTAATCTCATCGTAGTGTCTATAAACTATAATAACTTAATAGCTAACTATCGGACAAACTGGCCGTACTAACAGTCAAGTTTTCTGGCAGTTGTTCTTCTAATACTTCTCGCAACGGGGAGTGAATCATTGTGACGACACAAGAACCGTAGAGCTCTGCTATTGAGTAAAATAATCGTACTAACGTAAAGTGTTCGGATATCTAAATTATTATGGGGGTTTCCACTTTTTCCGAGTTTGAAATTCTCTGGCCTAACTAGGTTTTCCAGACAAATTCGAGAAATTCCAGGTCTGATGTATTGAATTAATTTACGGAAAAATTGTGAGATACGATAGGATTTTAAACAAATCTTGAATTTTATTCAAAATAACGCAAGTATTTAATAAAAACATACATATTTGAGCATATTTTCCCTGATTTGGCCATGGTTTTTTATTTATGTGCTGAACATTTCCCTGAAATTTTTCAAATTTTCCAGTTAGGTGGAAACACCATTTATTCTGGAGTATTACCTAATATGTATAATAACTATTTAAAAAATTATTTCTATATTAAGCAATTCTACAAATATACTATCGTACTACTATAGTTTAAATGTTTAAAAACTAACTATCGAACAAATTGGCCTTACTAACTCGTACGCGTTCTGGCTTATGGTCTTCTAATGTGTCCATGTCCTGTATTATGTTCCTAACCTAAAATTAACTCAACACTAACTATCGGATAGAATAAGCATACTAACGTTAAGCGTTCTGATATTTATCCTTCTAATTCTAGTAACACTTCACAGCATTTGTAAACACGTCTGTAATTTAAAAATATATCTAAAATCTAGAATTATGGTTTTCTCAACAATAATTGCTACAACTGATAACTATATTATAGCTAATTATGAATACTTATTAATTATGCTATTTACAACATGTTAACTATCTTACTTGCCACATTAAGTGCGAATGATACTCCACGAAATACACGGTAATCATTGGCAAGAATGATTTCAATTTTAAATAATACTAAACTATTTACAACTATCGAATAAGTATGTCGTACTAACGGAACATTTTCGGACATTTATTCTTCTAATATTCGTCTTTACTGGTTTAAAACTAATTAAATGTAATTAACCCTAACGGCAGAGAACAATCGAGACAAGTTGTATGTGCACCTAGCCACCTATCAATGAATAAAAAAATCAAAAACAAGAATAATACACGAATAGCAGCTTTACGCTTCTACTCATATTAAATGCAGACTTCCAATAGGCTCTGATTCGAGTTGGTGTTTACTGGATGAAATATCAACGGTCAATAATAAAGATGGCCACAGACCAACTGGTTGAAACGCTAGATATCGAGGAAGAGATCACGCCAACGCAATGTTTTCTGATGTTTTCTTCCGCCTGGTCTGTAGAGGAGTTCAGATGGTGAGCCTGGGATGTTTGTGGTACGGTATAATTCATTTCATTTTCAAGACCGAGGTTTCAAAGTTTCCAACATTTGATTTAAACGAACAATTCGCTTTTTTCAGAGTAATTATAAATTTTAAATGAACTAAATAAATATATCTGTCTTCCATTATACTGCCTATTAATATCTACAATGCCATTGAGTTGGCAGATTTGTATTAATGAATTGAAAAAATTTGTTTTTTTTAAATACAAGACACTCGCGCAGATAAAGTTTTCAAACAATAATAATCGGCATTATATATTATCTTCAATCGATAGCCTTAATTGGGGAATAATGATTTTGTGTCAAGTTTTGATGTTATTAAAATATATATATATATTAGGGCCTATAGTTTATTCACTTCATCACAGGGGTGTTTCTTTTCTAGGACAACAAGCAACTTCATTAGTTTTTATTAGAAGTTGAAACAAATGTCTGCCTTCAACGATTTGCTCTCTGCTTATTAAACCTATTTATAAAACCTTATGCCAGTACACTAACTCATTTCATAATAAAATGTAGAGTTGAATAGTTATTAAATAATAAAAGTGAACTATCGGATAGCATGTTTGTACTAACTTGCGTTTTCCAACACGTATTCTTCTAATTCATAGGCTGTGTAATCTCAGTTTTTCAAATAGGCAACATAGTTTCACCTACTCATAGAAAACATAAACTAAATACCTACTGTTTATGTACAAGTATCTTAGAGGACAACACAACCCTGTACATAGATTTAAACGAATAGTGAAGATATTTATTTTCCCAATTTCACAAAAAAATATAAATCATGATCTCAATTTCAGAAAATATAATCAATTTCTTTGTCCTTTAGGACTTGGCCTTTTCTCCGAGTCGTGACGTAGATATTACTCGATTCTGTGCATGTTTATGTACAGAATCGGTAAAGGCTAAGTCATGACAATTGTTCTATGGAGGACAAAAAATTGATTATCAAGTTATGAAAATGATATGTTTTCTAGTTTTATCTAAAATTAGAGAAAAAATATTGTCATTATTAATTAGAATCTAGTTTCAGGGTTGTGATGTCCTTTAACTTTTCATAGATTATGTACAAATGATACCTCGTCCTCAACCAGATAACGTACTACCGAAGGATTTTCTCTCCGAACTTTTGTGGCAAGATTGCTTATGATTTTCAATAATGGTAATCATAACCAAACTACATTTTTAAGATGAGCAAATTTTTTTTACAAACATTGCAGCATATACTGACTTCCACAATTAATAATGCGGGGGAAAGCATTGCAGACCTACACGATAAGTTCACTGCTGTTCATGGAATGACAGCGAAAATGTTAAAAATACAAATTACAGGAATATGGATCAACTTTATAGCCCTATATAGTTGATTCTTTTTAATATTCTAATTTTAATTTAATATGAATTACAGAAACTGGATTCAAGTACGTTGGGTTGAGGATCAAGATTTTCTAGTGCAAGTTTGACCTTAACTCTAACTATCGAATACAATGATCGTACTAACGCAAAGCTTTCGGATATTTATTCTTCTAATATATATATTCATATCTGTTTCACCATGTTTGAACCTACTCAAACTTAAACCTAAACCAGACTACTAACGAGAAAGAAACCAACTTTAACTTGACCAACTCACCTTGACTCAAGTTTATTCCAA
Organism: Brachyptera putata; assembly: GCA_907164805.1. Classification (NCBI taxonomy): domain Eukaryota; kingdom Metazoa; phylum Arthropoda; class Insecta; order Plecoptera; family Taeniopterygidae; genus Brachyptera; species Brachyptera putata. The sequence continues at coordinate 8,459,133 of OU015472.1, forward strand.
GGTTAAACTATGAACTATTTATTATACTAACTATCGAATACAGTGGCCATACTAACTTTCGTTTTCCGACATATATTCTTCTAATAACAATTTTGGACAACCCACATCAATATCTATACGTTACGAGAGAATGAGAGAAGGCGTAGCAAAGTATCAGTATATTCATAAAAACTTTTCGGTGGTATAAAATAACAAAATCCAAAATGTTGTATAACCATCGACCTCATTCAGATTTAAAAAACAGATAATTGTTCATCTTCACTCTTACAATTTTCATAGATACCAGTTTGCAGTTTTTTCATGCTACACAACTGTGAAAAATGTGGGATAGCCTACTAGTCAAAGATATACTGAAGAAAAGTTTAGTGTATCAACAGAAGGAGAATTTCGATATCTCTTGATGACCAAAGTCATTAGCCATTACGAAGGAACGGATATTTCGCTACACCAACCCACTTCAACGTACTCAAGAATAAATATAATGACTCGCGCTATAACTACCACTATAATAAGCCTTACGTACTAACTATCGAATGGCGTGGAATTACTAACAATTAACATGGTGTCGGCTGGTCTCGAACGAGATAACTTCGAACCCAACAAAATCGGAGACGTTTGTAGTGATTTTCCAACGGCTTTGCCTAAAAACAGACCAGCCGACATTCTGTGATAGCGTTCAAACTCGGCCATTCTTTTAATTCCGAGTGCTGTACCCACTATCGTCGCTACTAATCCTACACTTCGTATTGCTTAAACCTCTTCTGAAATCAATTTTCGTATTTATGTTGAAACAATACAAATTGTAAAAAGAATGATTCAAGTGCTGTTTACATTATGGGATGACGCTCCGAAAACATTTTTTTTCTTGCTGAAAATAGTTTTTTTGTATGTATTTTGATTCCCACTACCAACAGAAGTAGGTGTAGGTAAGTATTGGTTGTGTTTTATTACTTTCAAAGTGCTTAGCATAGAAATCTGTTCAACGACGTTCAACGAGTTTCAAAAGTAAAACTAATAAAATTAACCGACACTTCCAAGCATCGACTAATTTACTATTGGGAACCAAGATCTGCAAGACACTATTTTCAGTAGAAAAAACAATTTTAGGCGTGATATAGGCCTACCTACTGAATGACATTTTGACAGAACGTAAATGGGAAATAAAATTCTGCAACTTCAAGACATATGGAAGCAACATTGTAGGATTTACGGTAGTACATTCAGCCAACATGAAAGAGTAAAAACAGTTCTTTTCTATTGATTTTCCTTTCACATTGAATGTTCATACATCAAACTCAACTTACGATAGAACATTTTTTAAAAAAATGACTCAAAGAAAATAGTGTCAAGAGGAAAGAAATACAAAGCAGTCTTATAAAATAAAACTATACACTAGCTATCGAATAAACTGGACTTACTTCATAACTTGCGTTATTGTTCAGACACATTAATTCTTTTAGTAGGGCTCTTATTTCAACGCTGGAGTTCCATTGTTGGCACATTAGAGATTCATTTCTAATTTCTGACAAGAGTACCATATCAGTTATAGATACAGTATCATCAATAAATCTCATACCAAATAATAAAACATATCTAATAATGGCATCATGTTTCATGCACGTATTGGTTGATAATATATATAATCAAAACAATAAGCTCTTACGGTTTCCCTATTATTTCAAAAAAACGAATCATACTTCAAAAAAACTTTCTCCAGAATCATCTTGAATTCTTAATTCTAAAACATTTATTATTTATTTTATTCTATATAGATAGGGCCTAAATAAGCTAACTATCGAACAATATGGTCATACTTTAGTAATAATTTCTGATCCAATTGCTCTTCTAATGCATGCCGTCATCACTGTTCCTTATCACTGAGTAAGCAATATTTAAAATGTTTGCACTAATTTAAATACAACAAAACATTTGTTATTTACAAAATCATACAACCTTACGATAACTATCGAGCAGAATGGTCTTACTTTGTTGATTTCAGATCCATTCGTTCTTTTAATGCATGTGCTTGCTTGGCCTTAAAAGCTAGTAATTTTTGTGTTAAAACTATTATTATTTGCTAACTAAACTATTTTCTGAACACGTACTTATTGTAGACTTATAGATTAGGATTATAAGATTAGTCGAGGTGGTTCTGCTTCGATAGACTCGAGACGCATCAAGATGGCGTTGAGACATAAGCTCCATCTACATGTTTACGGGCGCATACGAGTCGACTTGATGAAATCCATTAGTATTTCATGAAATCCATATCAATGTTCTGATACAGATAGAAACGTACGCTAACAACGATAGACTGTACGTAACAAGTTTAACGTTGTATCGATTTATTTTCTGGAATTTAAATTTTGTAAAAAGTGGAGCATGTAATTGTGTGGGGTTTTCATTTACAAAATTTGGTAGGAATTAATACAAGTGACGTTATTATTGTGGAATACAACCATTTTTACATCACCGTACAACTAAAAGATCCCACGCTCGACTAATATTATATGTTATTACTATAAATTGGATTAATATACTATTTACAACTTATCGAACAAAATGGCCGTACTAACGAAATGTTTTCGGGCTCAAATGCTCTTCGATTTGGATAGTTATAGGCCATACTTTCTTAACTTAAATCTAAGCTATTGAATAAAATCACTATAACTGTGCAGTTTTTTGAGCGAGTGCGATCTTTCAACGAATCGCATCGGTTCCAAACGTTTTGAAGAGCGTGACGGCCGTACTAACGTAGGGTTTTCGGGAAGTGTTCTAATAATTAGTCACCAGGGCGCTATATCTTGTGCGGTAGATCGCATCACCGCACAAGAAACTTATCAACTAAACAAAAAACAAAAACCACCCTAATCTTGTAACTACTAAACTGACTTGGAGAAAGTGGTTACACATTTGTTGGTTTCCTTATCAACGTAAAAATTCCTACTTCATCACTCTTTGCGTATTAACATAAAAAATTCAAACTTAGTTTCCAAAAATTCAAATACAACTATTATTTTGGTTTTCCTAATTATGAATAATTTCATAGAAATCTAGTCGAGTAGTGGATAAGGTTAGAGTAATTTACATTTCTTGAAAGCCTTAAACCTAACTATCGGACAATGTTCGCGTACTAAGCCTCGCAAGACGAAGGGCTTTTCAGATCAAATTGTTCTTTTAATTCCGAACCGCCATCAAGTAATCCACTTACAAATCAATTATCGCTATCTAGCACCTTATTGACATAACTTATAATATGTATGTACAAAAGTATCTTATTGAATTGAAAATTATTCAAGTGCAAAGACCTCTTTCTATCAAATTTACAGAATACAAATCCATTTCTACGAATATACCTATAACTACGACCGTAACATGTAAATATAATTATTTCTTGCAGAAGGCTTACAACTATCTATCGAACAAAGACGTTTTACTAAGCTTGCTTTTCAAGTGTTATGGTAATTATTGTTCAAAAAGAGTAGTCGATTATGCACAAATTAAAATTCAATCAATTTAATTTTCAATAGCCGGTATTTTGATTTTTGAGCTCACAATTTGTACGTAAAATACTGTTATTGATTAGTAGTAATTAGTATTCATTAAAATGACCGGATATTGTAGTATAATGGGTAATGAACTAATCAGGAATCAAAAATATTGGTTAATTCAATTATGGGTGGCCATTTATACGGAGAAATGTTCCGTTATTAACTCGAGTTTAATATTTAGCAATATCTAGACAGGTTTGACAATATGAAACAATTCTTTTGAAACAAAATTCCACTGTAAAACTTTTTAAAAACAGCCTTTCACAAACATTTGTTCTTTTAATTATTTTGTTGTGTGTGTAGTTAATGTAGAAATTCAATCAAATGAATTGACTTAAATGATAAACTTGACAAATTATAATTACAATTAGATTTACAATGTAGACCTATATTTCTATGGAGAGACTCCAAAATCTTAATATCTATTAATCGTTTTGTGCGGGTTGATATACAGCTAATGCTGATATATGAGTTGAAAAAATATAACTAGAATTATAATAATAATAATAATATGATACTATCGACAGATCGTTCGTACTAAGTGATCACGTTTCGGAAACGTTCCGTCTGCTAATGCGGCTGATTAAGAGTGTGCTTGGTCGAATTAACTAAATAATTCCTTTACTAACTAAATAGAAACTAACTAATTACTAATAAATTTAGCGAAACCAATAAACGATTGAAATGTCATACTTGACGACTGACATTGTCAACTCGAACACACTTGTAACGTGAATTTATAATACAATAAATGTATAAAAGTCAACACAACAGAGTGTCACTATGATAATAATTCAAACGTACCATATACCAACTAAATGATTTATTCTTAAGAAGTATGTACACCTATCGAACAAATTGGACGTACTAAGGATAGAACACCTATTCGGTACCAGAAGTTCTCCTAATACAAGTGCTTAGTCAAATACCTAAAAAATACCGAAGAACTTAGTCTTCATACGCCTATTTATAAATAGACTATGTAATTAATAACTACGGTATATCTAACTTAGAAACTACTTAACCTAACTCTACTGGATGCCCTAGATACCATACCAGTGAGGTAACAAATATGTACATCAAGCAACAGCTTAAGCTCAACGAATAGGTATAAAAAATAGAACGACTTAGATTCTAGTTTGCTAACCGTACACTATTGTTTCAGACAAGCTCATTTCTTTCGAATATATATATTCAAAATACACCTAAACAAAGCTGCTCTCATTCTGTCGATATTTTATATTGGACTATTGGTATGAAATATGAATCGGTTTACGAATTATTGTAAAGTTGGTATTTCAGATGAATAATGTATTGTAACAATCAAACAATGTAGGCCTATATGGACGGATACATTTTAATATTGCATTCACAGTAAAAAAAATCGAGTGTAGAAAATCACAAGCAATAAATAAATGATATCATTTCGGAAAACAAGATTAGTTTTCCAACGATTTTGTGCGTAAAATCACTTGCTAGTCGCTCCGTAAAATACCTGCTGTCGTTGACAAAAACACTATAAAAAATTACTCGGTCACCATACAACAACACTACCTATATCCTATTGATTAACATATATTATTATCGTATATAAGAAAAATGATACATATAAAGATAAAGCATAGAGAATATATGCAAAAAAATAAACATAACTTCATAAAACAAATAAAAAATCATCTTTCTTTGAATTCGACAAAGATGGGTTCCTCGTCAAGGGGTGGGTGGGGGGGGGGGGACAGACCGGTCACCAGAGATGTAGAAGTGTCGAGTGAAACGTAAATTTGTCAATCCAGAAATATGAACATAGGCCCAACATTAAAAGGTACATTAAAAATATATAACATTGGATTGATTACATTACATTGCAGCTAGGCCTATGAACAATACAAAGTGAGTTTCATACAGATTTCATACCGTTTCACTGTCAAAGCATGTACGATCACTGCAAGTCTATCTGAAGAAAGTGAATTGAGGATACATCTCTGATGACCAATGTCCACTGGATTCACAGTTCTCAGAAAATAAATCTGTCGTCCACATGCAACACGCTATTATTATCGTTGTGGATAACAAATTCACAACGGTAAATCTCAGCGGTTCATTGGAAGAGTAGAGAATTCATTTCCATCGATTAACAGAAAACAGATCGAGTTAAACCTGGACGGACAACAAATACGTTATAAAATATTCAGATCTTGAAGGTGAGAGTTTCAAAACTTGGGAGTATATATATATATATATTATATTTAAATGATTCTTTTTGGCTTGAAACCTTGCGCTGGTTTGTCAGATCATTAAAAACAAGTCCCTACGTTCAATTATAGAGATATAGACATATTATTATAAAATGCACGCTCGTACGAAGAATCACAAAGTTAAAAAAACGAAGAATGTTACAAGTTATATCCGTTACGACACGACTCGCTGATTGTAACATGCCGCAGTGCGTTCTACCCAGGTTTGAAGTTACGTCGTTGGACAGATGGTTCATTAAGGGTTCAATCTTTTGTAATTCCTCGCACAACGTCCGGATTTGTTCGCTTCGGCTGTCAAACTTCCCGAAAATTGACGGACCGCGAATCAACATCTCCTCGTCCAAAGCCGACAGCTAGTTTGTATCCTCGTCACTAAGGAATACTGGTATATTAATGAATAGCGAAAATATAATCCAGGCACTGGCTTCAAATGTATAGGAGTGCATATACACCGCGCTTTCCACAAAGTAGTTTGACTTCATTTCAACAAAATTAATAGGGCCAATTAGGGTATGCCAATAAACTTTGAAACATAATTAACCGAAACCGATAGGATTTTCACAAACTGTATTTTTGTCAGCCAACATTATTAAAAGTAAACATAAATTTTATAAGCCGATTCGATGAAAAAAAAAAACAGACAACTCGGAAAATTAGACATCAACGAACAAATCCGTAAGCTTCAGTTTCACATCCGACAGTAGACTGCGGGCAATGCACTTAAGACAGGGGGGTAAATCGGTCAGACCTTATATCGTGGTTTGCCCCTTGACGGTCTCCATGTGGTAGTCGCCGCGCTGGCGCTGGATCGCGTGATCGCGCTTGATGCGGTGGACTCGACCCTCGGCCATGAACAGAACGCCGGCGATGTATAGGAAGAACGTCCCAAACACGGCGAGCGCATAGCCCCACGACATGTTGTTGTGCTCCCAGTTGGGCATCCAGTCGCGGCCGTCGCCGCGCGCCCCAAAGATAATCACAGCAATCGTGCCGCTTATCGCTGTCGACAGGAGGGAAAAACATTTTCATTCAATTTCAAATGCAGTCTAGTATTTATATTAAAAGGAGATAATTCCAAGACATTATGACCGAGACTCATGTTTTAGTACCGGTAATTGCGACTTCCCATCAGCACCTGCCTATATTTAGATGATCAGTTGAAACAAGAAGTGGAACAATTTTTCAATGCTCCAGAATTACAATACTATTGCCACGGTAAAACAAAGAAATTAGCACGGACAACAAAGGACAACAAAATTGTTAATAAGATAGCAAACTAGGCCTATGCATATTGTAAATCTGGCTCCAATTATAATTTGTTGCTCTCAATCATGACGCTGCCACTGTATTTCTGGATTGGATTATATGCCATCTAAATTGAGCATACTGAATTGGAGTGTCCTTATCACTTGCACTTAATACACCAAGCAGCCAAGCATTCAATGTAAATAACTAACAATCAGTCTATGAGCCTCAAATAAGTTTCAAAGTTCAGATTTAAGTTGTTAACCAAAGTAGTAGGCCTAGCCTTCTTAAACTGGAGCTGGAACAAGCCTACAGAGGCCTAGACATAGGCTTAATAAAAATGCTGAAAGCTTTCTTATATGTGTATATATATATATATATATATATATATATATATTACTTTTTTACTTTTGATCTCAACTGTTTAAACTGATAATCTCAATTTTGAGCTTACCAGAAAGCATCAGTAAGTTCATTGCCCACTTCAGTGTAATTTTTCATAGGCCCTATGCCCAATTCCACTTGCAGATCAGCCATGCTTTCAGGCAACATAACCTCACTTTTAAAAGCTTGGGCATGTGCTCATAAATCTTCTTCAATGTCCCACTATCTATCTTGCACTGGCATACAGAATTAAAATGCCCTTAACTCTTGCACAGAATACATCACATAGTCCAAGACAACAAATCATTGCCTTATTAAACTCTACTCCAATGCAATCTTCTACTTCTCCATTCTTAGAACTTCACTTGAAGCTCCCATATCAGACATTTTTATCAGTGTTGCCAAATGCCAATGAAAACAATTAAATAATATTAAGCTAGGCCTAGTTGAAGAGAAAATATAGGGCATACGGACAGATTTTATTATTTCCACTAGCCTACCCATACCAATTCAACTTTTGAGAATGGAAAAATAATTTGTTAAAAATTAGTAGCTTCTAGGCTACTTCAATAATTGATTTCACAAAACTTCCATTATAATAGACTACTCAGACTTGCCGTTAAATCAAGTTAAATCATATGATGAGCTTGACACTAAGGCCTATGACTGTAGTACCGTGAAACCTCTATCATTTTTCTAAGGGTCAAGAAAAAACATCCTTGCAGGTAATCAATCCATACAGGAAAAGGTCTATTTGAAACCAGAGACAGAAATAACATCCACATCCCTGTCCACAATCTGGCCCTGTAGAATAAGGAGCCTGGACATGCAGGGGCCATTCTTTACAAGTTGCCACAGACGCTGAAAACCATGACCGTCAATAATCTCAAGCTATCTCTTAAACGTATCCTCCTTCAGCTATGCCCTTACCCCATCAACGAGTATTTACAATATGAATTTCAACGGAACACTTTATAACCATGTTATCAAAATGACTAGGTGTATAGATGTAGGCCCCCTACTTGGGCCTACTGAACTCTTGACACGTTCTATAACTGGTTTTACTTTGTCTAACAACTCTGTACTACATTCGGTTCTATTGAATAAAATAAGATTAATATTAGTTACAAAGGAGTAGGGTGGGGAAAAAATTATTGATGAAGCTGAAAGACACGGATCCAGGAACGACACATCGAGGAGTCACTGTATTTGATTAACTTGACTATGTTAGGCTAATCGACTGATTAATTACTAAACTAGCACAGGTAACCGATGGCGATAGCACATCAACAGGTTATTACCTTTCAACGAACTATTGAAAAAACGGACTTCAAACTAAAACTAAGACGGTTGCAAACTGTAGCATCCATTTTCTATTTTTTAAAAGAGAATTACGACGAAGATTATGACTTTGACATTCATTAAACTATTGTGAATCGACCTCTCAGAGTTGGAAAAGGAATACCGGTACATAAGGAGCATATAGAACATACAGAGGAACAGTTGGTAACAAAGAAGCGAGTACAACAGGAAGAGACGCGTGACTTACCAGCAAGAACGAGGTCGGCCCCAACCACGAGGAGAAGTAGGATGTAACGATCGTGCTCGCGGCTGCAGCACATGTACAGCGCGACAAGGAAGCTCGCTATCAGCAGCAACGTGAAACACAACGTGAAGAAGAACTGTGTGGCCACGAAGAAACCTGCAACGAAATAACCAAGCTGTTGGAGCACGAAGGAACGGTGCCAGAAATTCACGAGAATGTACACTAGACATCTAGGCCTATGATGAAAATATAGTTTGCTTTTAATAAATACACAACAAATAAATACACAGGTAGTCGAGTCTGATATTAAAAACTAGATTGGCAGACATACCTGGTCTAGGCCTATGCTATAGAATTTGTGTATCATTGACATATGACAAAATTATATATTTCATTTTAATTATCAACCTCGTAAAACAATTAATCAACAACACTTTTTAATGTACGAAAAATACAAACTTCTAGGCGGTAACTTTTTACATTATTATATTATATCCTCCTAGGCTACTACGGTATTTAATAATCGTTGCTGATTGATCTATGGTAGGCCTAATATAAAAACGATAATGATAAAATGTTTGGATACTGATCAAATAATCTAGAAAAGGTATCTGTACAAGTTGAATAAAGTAACAGGAGAACGGGAGTTGTACGTACCTGGCAGTAATATGTCGTGGATGATGTAGTACTCCTCCTCAAACACCCACCAACACCCGACAAACTTCACATCATACCAGTGACGAGTGTCTTCGAAGCCGCTGAAGCAAACTTGCCACAATCCTGATAACAGAAAACATTCACACGTTCTAGTACTAACATGACAAACCAAAGCATTCTCACGGTCTACATCCAACAAACCAGTCTTCCTATTACGAGTAAAATTTGCTTGTTTTTTAAATCGGTTTTATTTCCAAGAAAAGACCTTGACATGTGAGAAGTGAATGTGATACTCAATGTGGTTGTATAAATAGGTACATAGAATCAAAATGTTGCCTACTACTCCTTAATTTAATATTAGTTCAAGCATCCCCAATCTCCCAGGGAAAAAGTGGAGAGAAAAATATCAAGAGTGCCAGGTACAAAATTAACCACAACATCATACGATGCAGACAATATAAATTTTGTCGTGACTCAAATTTTATGGTATATCAAAGGTGTGAAGACCACTTGTATCATATATACACGTAACAGTACACTCAACATTTTTGCCATCAATTTTTATCTCAACGTGGATCGTTCCATGCTAATAACCTATTAGGCCTTAGCAAAGTAGTCTAGACTTAATGTGTAGTGAGTAGACCCAATGATATGTGACACACCAGGTGTTTTGCACTCTTGGAAATTTGCATCGTAGGCTCATTACAACCTAAATTATCAGTCAACATCCATTTTCAAGATCTTGTAAATTACTATAAAATTCGGTAAATTTGTCATACTCGGTAGGCCCTACCATTGAGTAATGGCCCTACCATTCTTAATTTTGTAAATATGTTCCTAAATATTGTGTTTTCTGATAGAGAAACATCAAATCTATCGAAAAAAGGCATCTGACGAATAAAATTGTTATCCTAAAATTACATGAACACTCCTAAAAAGTATGAAATTGTATGGACATTGATCACAGTGAGCCCTCTTTGGTTTGAAGGTGAGGGCACTAACCTTAACAATTAACCCCAACCATTTGGTAGGGCCCTACCGAGTAACACAAAATTACCTAAAATTCAAGTGATAACTATGCCTAGGGGAGGTCTGGAGGGGGTGATTTTTGTTGGTTTGGTTAAAGGGTGTAGGTTGATGCCATCGTTGGGGGGGGGGGGCTGCTGGAGCGTGTAATGTCGGTTTGGGTTAGTGGGGGAGGTTGGGAAAAATGAACACAAATAGGCATGCTCAGTGTCTCAGTAATTGTACCTTATTCCTGAAATGCAGACTTGGTGAATTGTTGGTTCCTTCAGTTTTGCATGGTGGATGAGTTCAAATTGAATTTTGAATTGGATTTCTGTGATCCTCGATGTTTATTACTTGGTTGAGTCATTGAATTTGTGCAGGCTTAGTATACTAGGCCTGCCTAGGTGGTTTGATACGAGATCTACGCACGGGGTTTTATAACACATTAGATATGGCTACATGGTAATACCCATAGATATCAGTCATTAGTGTTGAGAGCAATCATGAGAAATAGGTCTACAAGGCAAATCTATTCTTACAGTCTAGACAAAGGAGGGCTGATAGCAAGGAACTGTAATGGTATGCAGATGGGAATATCGACTAGGCCAATGACTTGGCCTAGGCCGCCTAGCCTACTAAGGGCCTACCAAATGGGAAATACCCATTTTTGATTATAAACTGATCCCTGATCTGTTTCAAGCCTCAACATTGTTGGATGATTCTACCAGCGAATACCGCGACAAAAACATTCGGCATTTGTGGAGTTATCCGTAGATAAAAGAGATTATCTAAATAGTTAAACAATATGCAACATCTGATGTACAGTAGATTGAGCAACAGTTTGTTATTTGAATATCGTTGGGTGTGACCTTAGCAGGCGAGCGGATGCCTATATGTCACAAGTTATTTAAACTTACCGATACGAATAAACTTTGGATTTTCCAGCTCTCCATCAGTTTCAAGCCAATACGGTGTAACAAACGAAATGAAGATAAAAAGGAATGCAATAATAGTAAACGAAACTGCTATGAGCCCCGTTTTCGACTTGGAACCCATTTTTGTTTGGTATTAACTTAAAGATGGCGACGAATGGTTATTTCAGTTCCGGTTTACACCACTTGTGCCGCTAGTTACTTAGCCGGGAAGTTATGACTCGTTGTGCACTGGTAAATTTTCGTTACGTGTGGATGATCAGGAAGAAAAAATCTGTTGCGATCTTTATCACAGGTCAATGCTCAAAAACAGAGATTTAACAAGCCGTATCCTTTCATCTTCAATTGTTTTTAGTCGATAAAAAGTAAAAACAATAAAGAATAAGGAATAAAGTAAATGAAATATTACCATAATAAATCATCTGTCAGGTTTATCTGCATCTACCTCATCGTATAATGGACATTGAGAATAATATCAATATTTGTTGAATTTATACCACATTATGATTACCATAATATACTAGGAAAACGCGGTTGCCTATTGCTTTGTTTGATGAGTAAGATGTTTGTATGAAAAATAAACCAGAGAAGAGACACACTTTGATATTCCTCGCTCTCTTCCTTATGCAGCGCTAATAAACGATAACATACAGTTGATTATTTTCGTTACACAGCTCCAAGTGGTTTCACCTGTTGATCAATTTGATTGGTTCAATAGATCTTATTTTACTTATTAATTATTAGACTGAATGAATAGTCTATAGACCCTTAAGAAACGTCTTTTATAATTATTCAATCATGCTATATTCTGTTATTAGTCGAATAGATATTTGAAATTAATCAACCCTAATAGGTATCAGGTATTTAATTATTATTATTATTGCTATTTTCCTATTATTTTTTGAAATCATTGTAAATTTCTTATTGACATTAAATTCTATTGACATCAAGTATTCTACAATGACGAAATAATTATATTGTTTATTTTTATTTCAGTTTGGTATGAGCCTACCGATGTGAAGAAAGCTTCGAAGCCTTTCGAGACTAAAGCGTGGAGAAGTTTGAAATTCTTCTCACCAAACTTCAACGAATTGAAAGTTATGGCTAAAGCTACAGGTAAGCTACATTACGGGAGTGTATTTTTGAAATAGTTGTTTTTTACCAGTTATTAAATGGTATGTCGTGTTTACGTTGTCAGGTCTCCACGTGAATCCGAACTCGAGCGTGACTGAAACAATGCTGGATCCTCTACTGAATGAAGTGTCGTCACTTTGTCAACATCTGGTAAAACATGGCGGCACAGCAGTGGTCACTCTGGGAAATCGAGGAGTTATGGTATTATTTCTTATTCTGAATCAATCAAAAAAATCAAGTTTCCTTTCTTTTTTACCTTGTGCAACACTTTTCGCAGAAAAGAGTCAGAATTAGAACCAGAAATAATACATACTATATAAGATATTATTTTCTTTTTTTTTTACCTAAACAAAAATTGAAATAGCAAAGCTCTCAACCGAAGTTTTAACGTCATTAGTTCAAGAAATTGTTTTTAAAGAATGCCCCAAAAATTAATTCAATTTAGCAATAATTCAATCAATACTTGTAATGAATAGAAAATAAATAGTGCTTGGACCTACTATAAGTTTCTAAAATAGAAAAGAATTCTTGTAGGCAACTTCCAGCATGCCCCATAATAAATATTGTATTGTGAATATATAAATAATGTCAGCCTACTTACTTTGAAATAATGCTCCATTAAAAAAAAAAAAAAAAAAAATCCAATGTAGCTCATGTAAACGAATTTTCCCAATCTTTCTTGGAACATAGAAGATAATCCGAGTGTTTGCTTCAGATTGTTCGCAGTGGCCAGCCTGACACGCCATTCTACCAAGACGGAAAGTTCTTGTCGAACACCAACGCCAACATATCAGCAAGATATTATCCCGTCGATCCAATAAACAGTTTTGCCAATGTATCAGGAGCTGGTGATTGGTAACTGAAGTCAAATAATTTATTAATTTATTTATTTCAGATTATTCATTGGAATATGATATAATTAGATGAGTGAAGCGAAGACTTCCATTTCACATACCGAAAAAAAATGTTTTTTTTTTTTTTTGAATGCACATTCTTCATTTTTCTAGTGGCAGGCAACACATTAAAATAGCCTAATATACAGTAATATATATATTATACAAATACAAAATGCCAATTTGCAATTTGAAAATTGTTGGTTATTAGATTTTGGATTATTAATCAAATAATTAATCAATGCTGTCAATTACATTACTTTAACTTGGTTTCCGTGTTTTCAGTTTTGCGTCTGGCTTCATCACAGCAATGCTGCGCGGTGAGACTGAGTCTGAATGCGTTCACTCTGGCTCGACGGCTTCTTTGCAGGCGTTACATTCGATATCCGCCGTTCCAAGCAAGATGTCGCCACATTGTCAAACTTCTGCTACATTCCTCACTGTTCAATGAAGACAGAGCCGTTTCTAGGGCGAGCGGCCGGCAGCCCGCGGTGATGATTTCATGGGACGTCATCAAACAGCATATTTTAATATTCTCGATTTGGAAAGATAATATTTGAAAAAATATCATAAACTCTTGTTATTAACATTCCTGGAGTATATGTTATTACATTTCGAAAACTATTGTGTTTATTTTATCTTTATTAGAGCTGTCCATTTCTTGTTTTTAAATAAAAACATGTGATTTTATTTGAACAGTTGTTTAGCTAGATAAGGCTCCTTACCTAAGAATCCAAATTCATATCCATATCCATAAATGAATATTTAACTAGAACTCCTAGTTAGGCATCAATCATCTCACATTAGCTGTTGAGGTACAAAAATCGGTGATCTGCAAAGGGTGATAAGGGTGATCTGCAAGTTATTGTTAAATCCACTAACGATCAGTTTGTAAAACCGGGTCTGAGAGTTCGTAAAAAAGTCATTTTTCCTATAAACAAGCATTTCATTAGAATAACAAAATGTGTTTGTGAAAATCGATCAGTTACTTCTAGTATCTTTGGTTTCTAGCATTGTCGGAAGAACCATCCTACATGTTGGTGTGTTCGACGTCATGACTTACAATAGTAGGCCTAATTGTAAAATAGGCCCCAAGTAAAACATCCAAAATATGATGACTTGATGTTGAAATTTTGATACACGAGTTCTTGACAGGTCTCGAACTTTAATAATAAGGACAGTCACGGTTGATAAAAAGTCAAACATGAAGAAATCAATCAAACAATCAATTAGGACATTTTAAAATAAATAATTTCCCATTCGTTTGAATTATTCTAAAAACTCGCGGTCGCTGTTAACTTTGAGCAACAGTTGATTTTGTTGTGTTGGTACTTTGCACTTTGACATTTGCAAGTGGATATTACACGCCCACAGTGGATTATTTATGTACAGAAATATAATTTTCTGTGTAAATTTTCATTGTGTTTGAGTTTATTTTAGCTTGTAAAAATGAAGAAAAAGGTAATATACCCATTTACTGATGCTCTAACATTACTTAAGCGCAAAATGCACGAATGAATTAACCTTATAATGTGACTCATCTTCATGTGATGAGTTACAATGGCTAACCTAAAATATTTTGTTGAAATTTCATAACAAAATAGGAAAAGCCTTCTATGTCT
This sequence comes from Brachyptera putata, assembly GCA_907164805.1. Lineage (NCBI taxonomy): Eukaryota > Metazoa > Arthropoda > Insecta > Plecoptera > Taeniopterygidae > Brachyptera > Brachyptera putata. The sequence goes on from OU015472.1 coordinate 8,474,360, forward strand.
CATCATGAATCTGATCTACCCTCCGTACATTTTTCATATTTATGTTTAATATTCAATTGAATCAAATAGCAATATCACCCCAAGTATTTATAGCCTTGCTATAAAATTGTAACGAGCTCTGCATTTTCTTGAAAATCCCACTTATTGACCTATTTCTTTCGTCAGTAAACAAAACCTCATGAAACATCCCAAACTACAATGTCCATAACTTGATCTCTTTTTGTGAACCTATTGATCTAATTGATTTTTTCCATGTAGGTTTTGTTGATGGGCAAGAGTGGATCGGGCAAGACTTCGATGAGGTCGATTATCTTCGCTAATTACATTGCTCGAGACACTCGGCGATTAGGAGCAACAAGTAAGTCATGTGAAATATATTTCCGTAACAATGTTGTCATGCATGCAGGAATTGATATAAATGATTAATGATGGTATTTTCTATGATTAGTTTTACTACCACTTTACAATTGAAAATGGTTTGGTTAATCATTTATAAAGAACGAACTACCTGAATATTAAGTTTTTTTTACATATTGGTGAGATATTTTTTAAATGCAATATATGAGATTGTTGTGTTTGGTGGAGTTGATATTTCAACGTATAATTAATAAGCAATGTTTTTTATCGTCCACAGTTGACGTAGAACACTCACACGTACGCTTCTTAGGAAATCTCGTACTGAATCTATGGGACTGCGGCGGGTAAGATTACTGCTTATAACTTCATTTTAATCTTATTTTTTTTACTTTACCTTCGAAAGTTGACAATTGAATAATAAATGGAAGAAAAAAATTGGCCTAATTAAAAAATAAATAAATAACAAAGAACACTTTTAAAATGATACCATTAGGGTAGACGTTAGCTATTTGGTTTTAGTTATATTCCAATGTATTTGGTCAAGAAACAGTAGTTTCTGATGCTAATAAAATAGATGAGAAATAAACAATTTATTCCGGGTATAGGCCTATACGTATCGTTCAAGTTTTTAACAACAAACGTACAAGAAACAATTGGCATGTTGAATTACCGGCAGGATAATACAAGTGACTCGCATCAAAGTAATTTAACGGGTCAACGAAACAAACATAACTTCGTACTTCCTCGCTCGTCTAGCACGACACATAGCGGTTTTACCAGTAATCTTGTTCTGTTCCTGTCTAGACAAGAAGCGTTCATGGAGAACTATTTTGCGTCGCAACGAGACAATATATTCCGCAACGTCGAAGTGTTGATCTACGTATTCGACGTTGAGAGTAGAGAGCTCGACAAAGACATGCACTACTACCAGAGCTGTTTGGAAGCCATCTTGCAAAACTCTCCAGAAGCAAAGATATTCTGTTTGGTGCATAAGATGGATCTGGTGCAAGAAGACCAAAGAGATCTGGTGAGAATAAACAATGAATTATCCACTCCATTATCATGTTATATATTCAGGGCCCAATTAATTTTATATTGAATTTTAAATATAAATAAAATTTGAGTTCATTGTATCACACATCTCACTTGAAATAACTTTTTAACTCTTCTCTTACTTTTATATTTTTGTCTTCATTCTAAAAAATGTGGATATCTTCTCTTCTGTGCAATCCCCCTCCTTCCCCCCCCACACCTCTACCCAACATCAAGTTGATCCTAGTTACACTGTCGCCGGTGCTTCGACTCATCTTCGCTTTCTTCTTCCAGATATTCCGTGAACGTGAAGATGACCTGAAGCGATTGTCTAAGCCTCTCGACTGCACGTGTTTCAGAACTTCTATATGGGACGAAACATTATACAGGGTCAGTCGACGTATTATTGATTGTAATCGTTCCAAACTATGACACAAATATATCATACCGCATCAGGAAATGCTGGCCTATCAACTGTAATGCAATTGGAAAAACTATAATATGGGTATTTTCAGCTATTATGAAGTTTGAAACTGGAACTTTAAATCATTTCGAATTAATTCAGCAAAGATATGAAGCTTCATGGGAGTGTTCTATGTTTGATGAGCCTCAGAGGGAATAGATTATAATCATGATTGTTTCAATCGTTCCTGAGGTTTTGAAGTCTGTAGCCATTCGGTCCACTCGTTTGTTTGTACTAAATCTCACACAACTGTGCTATAATTGCGTATAATGCACATCGGACAAGTAACACATCATCATTTTAAGAATGGCTTTTGTTAATTTACTTGTAAATGAAAATCAAGATAATATTAAAAGAGAAGCTAATCTCAGTCATCAGTACAACGCTCTGTTGAACCGGATATAAATAAAACCAGTACCATGTGAAATATTAAAACTTTTGATATATTTATGAAAAATGATACATTTCTTGCTGATGAATGACCAAAATTTCATTCATGGGGATCGTATAAGTAACACTTCCTCTTTTTTGGAGAGGGAGGGATCCCCTCTCACAAACTCTGCCAGCGGAATGAACGTGTGTGTCTTGCGTGTCGTAGGCGTGGTCATCGATCGTGTACATGCTGATACCGAACGTGAAGGAGCTGGAGCAGAGCCTTAACCAGTTTGCAAACATCATCGACGCTGACGAGGTGCTGCTGTTCGAACGAGCGACGTTCCTCGTTATCAGCCACTGCCAGCGGCGGCCGCATCGCGACGTACACCGATTCGAGAAGGTCTCAAATATCATCAAACAGTTCAAACTCAGCTGCAGGTAAATATGTCGGAACTTACTGACCGAACTCAGTGTATTAGTAGGGTTGTCATTCCATCTAGATGTTTTAGATATTTCTTCAAGATATTCTTGGATTTGATCGCATCTACCGAAACTATTGCCTGCGATCTTAGAGATAGATGGATAGATAGCGTTTATTGCCATTTTTTTTTTAAATCATCCTTTTACAGTGTAATACATTGGTTATACATTGATGGATTGTGCAGACACAAATAGCTTGACAAAGTGAAGCTATTAGCCTCATACTTGATAAACTTGTAATAACTAATAGTAACTATTTATATCATAAAATATCTCTGTGTATTATCTTTTGTTTGCAGTAAGTTGGCAGCACAGTTCCAGAGCATGGAAGTACGCAACAGCAACTTCGCTGCATTTATTGACGTCTTCACCTCCAACACTTACGTGATGGTGATCATGTCTGACCCTGCCATACGTGAGTAGGCTTACTAACGTTGATAACTTTACAACACTAAAATAGACTGGCTAGATATTACATAGATGCGTGAGTAGGCCATTGTCAACCACTTTATAACACCAAAATAGACCGGCTAGATATCATGTATAAAACACTTCCGTGGTGATCACCCCTGCCATAAGAAAGTAGGCTTACCAAAGTCGACAACTTTATAACACCAAAAAAATCTAAAATCCTAAAATCTTTTTGTAAATTGTTTCAGCCTCTGAAGCCACACTAATCAACATCCGCAACGCACGCAAACACTTTGAGAAGCTTGAACGAGTCAGCCAGAGCGGCCTGTCCAAGTAGCCAATGACAACGCAGGTATGCAACTCACCAATCATGTCACTCCTTTCTTTACCAAGCATTTTAATAATATGATAAATTGATAATCTACTTGTTTATGTTAGCATTATAGAAATACCGGTAGATTAATATTAAAGAGTACTGTCTGGCTATCATGTATTTCTAAATAGTTTTTGATCCTTCAAATATAGGCCTACGGTATATTTTTAAATGATTATATACAAAAATGTAGTAGGCCTAGACCCAAAGTAACAGTTTTATGATTTACAAATTATGATTTACATTTTTATTGGGTTGCCATTCAATAGGAAGATTAGGAACGATACTGAACTGCAGTTACGAAAATTCCAAAATTTCAATTATGTATGTAAGCCGAGACATACGTTTTTAATCGATATCGAAAATATTGATACAGATTGAAAAAATGTGCAATTAGGAAACATTATTTGATACATAACCTCTTTTGTGTTCTCCATGTTCAGATCTTCACTATGGATTGCCACATGGAAACAAAAGACAGAGTTTATTTCTCCGAACAAGGATACGGAACAAGGGTCGCTCGTGTCAAGCTGAAAACATACGTCGTAGCATCCAACTTACGACACTATTCTGCTGCTTCGCTAAAATCTAGTTTCTATGAAACTCGAGACAGTTCTATTGGCTGTCACAATAATTGTATTTGCGGTTATTTTTCGGGCAGATTTTGCTCTCTCACATGATACGTTCATTTGGTATCAAACTAGGACGGATTCCTGGGTCTGATCGCATTAGGTCGACTCTAAAGGCATGGTTCAAACTTCTTTGTACTTGACCCATTTAGAAACAGTAGAGATATTCCTTGCGGTAATAAAGCTCCAACTCTTTCTTTACGTGCAGCTGTGGTAATATTTTTAACCATAAATTAGAACTGTCAACATCTTACCATATACCTTGGTTTCCAATTAGTGCAAGTGTGTTATAGATCTGTAAATACTAAATAGATACGAGCTTCCTACTGTAAGAAGTATTTGTACTGTTATAGAAGTTGGCAAGGTTTCAGATCTTGTCTCTGTGAGAATGACTTATTATTACGATGAAGTTTACATGTATTCGAGCAAAGATCGTGGATTAAAATCTTGTCATTTATAAATCAAATCTATTTTTTTTTTTTATCTACAAAAATTGTTTATTTTTGTCAGTGGGGCAAATATTGTTTATTAAAACAATTTTTTTTAGTTTGTTAATTATTGTTATGTATATTTTATAGAAGATGAATAAAAAGTATGAAATTATTCTGGAATAATGCACCTCTTTTTTCTCTCATCCCGTAATGCTAGAAGGTACTAGGATATTTGAATATCGTACTCAGAGAGTTATTTTTCATGTCAGTCCTCTGCAGGTTTACGTCATCAACAAGAATCTTACTGTGGGAACGTTTACTAATCTACCTGTATGGTTTTGAACAATCTTATATGATTAATATAATAATAATAATAATAATAATAATAATAATAATAATAATGATTAATAATAATAATACAGTAACAAATTCAATAATAAGTACTAATAAGAAAAAATGGTTTAATACTAAATAAAAGGCCGTAACATTAAATGTAAAACAAAAGTCGTCATTAAAATGGACAAACAAGAATACACTAAATCAATGCTTATACAGTACTTCTAGTTTATACAGATATCAAAATTACAGTTTTAGGGCCTACTAAACATTACACTGTAAAAGGCACAAAAAATGAGATGAATGCTTTGACGTACGATTTATTACTTATTAGACATACAAAATGTCACTCAATGTGTCAGTCCAATATTATATGACGGATGTATCTCCTACTAATGTATCTACGCGATTTATTTGATTATTTCAATTATTTTTGAATTTTTATGTATACATTTTACTTATAATATCCCACTTTGAATTCTCTGTCAATGTTGATAATACAAATTTGGAGGAAACAACAAGTTATCAATATATATAATACAATTATTTCATCTATTCTACAAGCTTTCAACGCATATTACATTAGTACGATTCACCTGGGTCTACTTATTTTAATTAAGGCAATTATAATGAATTAAGACTTAGGTACTAATTTTATATATGTATCTCGGCAAATAATGAACAAGTTCCTGAGTCGAATTACTTGCAGCGTAGAGACAATGCTGGCAGAATATTATACTTATACTTGAAAACATCACGTCGGAAGAAACAAAAATCTTCCATCGCTTCTCGACTCATCTCATTGCGCACCTTTCTCCGGAAAGAGCACAATAGTCTAGTGTGAAGCTAATGTGAAGCGTGAGTTGTATGTGGAACTATCGACACAGTAAAAGCAAAAACTATAATTAAAAAGTTACCGGTATATCATCACTTTCATTTTCTTCGCCACTTCATTAAAAATAAGAATATTGACTCCTGTTTGGTTTAGTGAACATGCAGATCTAGGTTGTAAATATACATTGTTAAAAAGATTCGCATAATAACAAGAGAAATCACTGGACAAAAGGGTGACTATTGGCAAGTTTTTGTGGTATTCCTTGCCTTTAATTAACACTCTATAGACACACAAGATATTTTCTGATCAATCAAATCAACGATCTTTTGATACAAGACAATACAATTTACAAAATCGAGATTTATAAATAACTTGGCGTTTATGAATGAGCGATACATTCACTACGCAAGGTAATAAACAACTAATTAATTATAATCGGAGTGACTAAGTGACGTTAATCATTGTTGATATTCGTTAAAGCCCAATGAATATCGTCGGCGTCGCAATTCAACAAGATCTTCTGTCGAATGTCGTGCTTGGAATGTTGGCAAATAATCATACGCAAAGTCGACAACTTGGAACAAATGTGTAACAAATCAGTTACGGTCGGCACTTTTATCCCCTCCAGCGTGCAGAAAGTCTGCATGTTCGGATATACCTTCTGGAACTCTGTCTGATCGGTACCGAGTTCCACCGTCGTGGCAACCGATCTCAGGAATAACTGTTCCATCCTGCTCAGCCCTTTGATCGCTTTGATCTTGAACGAAGACATCATCTCTTCCAAAACACTTTGAACGTGCGTCATTGTCACCATGACAACCGATTGAACGATCGATTTACGTTTCTTCGGGGTTTCTACTTTCGTGGCCTCACTTTCGGCGACCTCCGTGGCACGACGGCATATATCGAGGGCCCGTCGACAATCACCCGATATCGAAGCTACCTTCTTAGCGACCAGTCGGACGGCGTCGACTTCGAACGCTTCGATACCGGACAGACGAGAAGTTACGATTTCTTCGAGTTCTGAGCTCGAATAGGGTTTGAAAATGGAACGGTTGAGACCCATACGGCTGGTGACTTTGGCGCTAAGTAGTTTCTCTGGTAAGTCCATCGTGTTGGCTATCGTGAGGACGACGAGGCGAGAGTCGGGTTTACGCGGCCAGTCGAGAAGGTTATAGATTATGTCTTGACGTTTGTTGCAGATTAAATCCAACTGAAAACAGAATGAGGTGATAATCAAAACACTGCCGGCTTACTATTAACATCAAATTCCTAAGTAACCATAACAATAGATATCTCTACATTTTCAAGCTGAGTTACATAAATTGATCTCTTGGTCGTTTTGCCAAGTACCACATAAGTGAAGGGATAAGGGGAGGTCTGGTGGAAACTAAATGTGCCAACGAACCAGGCTACCCACTTACAGCTTTCCAGAAATCATCTTGTGACAAAAGCCTGACAGTGAAAATAAAGACACATAGGTCTATGTGACTAGGCCTATCAACTATCATAGATCGAATACTTACCAATTTTACAATAGAGCCTACCCTATTGACGTTATTGATGTTATGTAAGCCTATATTGATGTAGTTTTGACAACAAATCTTGAGCTTCGCAAGTTGTTGTAATGGAATCGTAACATGCAATCGTGATATCGATTTCCCTCAACATTCATCCACACAAACATCAATACGGTACAACAAAACCCCGAGGTAAATGCAAGGGATGTAATTACCTCGTCCACTAATACGATGGTGGTCTTCTTGTTCTTCCGGTTGAAATATTTCTCGAGCGTCTTCATCGACTGTTCCCACGACGCTTTCTCGCCGGTCAACGCTTGGAGTATCTGCACGTAGACTTGGTGGGGCGTCGTCATCCGCATGCCGTTCACTTCCACGTATTCGAACTTCTCCAAGTCACCGGCGGCGACTCGGGCGCAGAGGCTGCTAATCACGTGGCGGACCTAGCAGAAGTAAAACTAGGTTAGGCCTATCCAGTATTGGGTAGTGAACTTGGTGATGAGACATTGAAAATTGTTTGAAAATTGTCAATGCAAATTTATTGAATTTTTTCTTCTCATAAATACTTTTCAAATTTTAGAATATTTTCGAATACTTTTCAAATTATAATAGTGCAAAGGAGTTCTAGCACCACCTACAGTTGATCGACAAAAATGTACAAAAATTAACTATTAGTGTTAATCTTATGAATACTGGTAGACTTACTCATCATTTCTACTTTCATTGCAAGTTTGATTAAAATGTGGTGGTTCAGCAAATAGTTTTAGTATTGCTATGAGCATTGACTAAAGATATATCTTTAGTCAACGCTACGAGTGAATTCAAACTCTAGGCGTGGTTTCTTTTGGAACCACTTGGGCTTTTACGGTATGTAACCAAAAAAAATTGAAAAATATGATAATTTCCAAGCTTTTGAAAATTTTATAAAAATTTTCAATGAAAAAAATTGATATGAAAATTTACATCACTAACTGAATTCAAAGCATTCATTTTAATTTTTATCACCATCAAAAACTAGACACAAACAAAGTTAACTACTTTCCCAATTTGGGTTGACGACGACACAGTAGGATCATTCGGGTGAGGTACTGAAAGTGCGATCTCACCACCCCAAAACTTTAGGGCAATCGTTTTTATTTGAGCTAATAGAACAGTTCTAGACTTTGCCCGTACTACCATATACCATATCCAGACAAATATCTATTCTTGTTACAGAGTGATTTCTGTCCTGCTAGATTACGGTAGGCCTATAGTAATCCTAGGGGCCTAGACAAGTTTTTTAGATGAGCGTAGCAAAGATTTTCATTCCATATACCGAAAAGTTTCGGGCTTTTTTTTTTGTAATTTTGTACGCGGCATACAGGTCAGGAAAGAGGATCAATCAACTCGAAACTTTTTTTTCAAATTGTTGTTATACCAGAATAGGTTGGGATTGTTTTTCAGAAAAATCGGTCAGACGGTTTTTCCGGAAAAAATTTGGAAAGTACGGAAAATCCCCATAAGAATAACCCAGGGGGAAAATACTTCAAAATGAAAATTTTTCAAAAGCTTTCAAATTCATACAGAATATGAAAACAAATATCATACACATTTTCAATAATTTGTGCAACAATCGGATGAGACATAACGAAGAAAACGCAATAAAAGTATACATTTCATCAAATATCAGGATCCAAACATGTAGGCCTAATGCAAAGTGTATATGCGACAGATTGCTCTATAAATAGCAACAAGTTGCAGGTAAGGTTTTTCAGCATTTGAAGTAGTCCAAGGTTTGAAGATATAGATTGAGCTGACAAGAGTATTTTCCAATTCCAGATTTTCATACTTCTACGCTCATCTCACAACGCACATTCTGCGTTTTCCTAGTAAATTTTAATACTCGTTTTTTCAAGTTGTGAAATACGGTAAATTTGTCGCTTACTAAACTTGGGCCTACATACATTTCAAACAGGTAGGCCTAATCAACTTTTATGTCACTAACAATTACGGTTGCCAATCGATATCTAATATTTCGATCGATTTTCGATATCATCATTTCGATATACCTTATCGAATAAATTCGTTTAATTTTCGATTACTTCGAAATCGAAAGTGAATTCGATATCCAGTAGGCTAAATAAACAGCGGGCTGTCAGTCGTGTTTGTCCTATTCTCAACACTTACAACCAACAGTCTCTGTATCATTGTGACCATTCTGTATGGGTGTTAAATGAATGACTAACTGAATGACTTTACGATTCAGACCTTAGAATATTTCGATAATTTCGATCGATATTCGATATCATGGAATTCCTAATATTTCGATATTTTCGATCAATTTTCGATATAATAGCACATTTCGGTATTGTTTACGTTTTCTTGATCGATTGGCAACCCTACTAACATTGCACCCATAGGCCTAACAGAGTATCACATTCTTAGACAAGTTTATAAATGCCTACCGTAGCAGTTTTACCCGTGCCCGGCACGCCGCTGATGTACATGGATCCGCCGCACCTATCCATAATCCTTCCCTCGAGAAACAATTCTATCTTCCGAAAAATAACTTCTCGGCAGAGCAGGACTTTTGGTACCGCCGACACGTGCAGTCGTGCTCTTGCTTCTTCCAACGGCGTTGATGGAGTAGCGACAGAATCATCGCGCAAGGGCATTGATGGCGTCAGCAGGTTGACACGAACTGAGGAAGATTTCGGAGTTTTCTCAATGACGGAACGTTTACGTTTAGTTTGTAGCGGAGTGCAGGGGAATTCTTCGTCATCGCTTGATAAGTTTTTTTTAATTGGCTTTGTTGCAGATCTTTTGAGTTTAGCTCCTGACTTTGTTGTTGGTGTTTTTTTTTCCCTTTCAGATTCAGTTTTGTGTATGGAGGTCACATCAGTGCTTTTATCTTTCTGATTCAGGCGAGCTGATTTTTTTACAGGTGTTACGCTTCCAAATGATTTTACAGTTTTATTGGTTACTATGAAATCATCATCCGAAGAAGAATCGCTATCCGGTCGGTGAATTGGCGTTTTACGAAATGATTCTTTTCTTTCCAACTTGTTCTTAACTGAGTTAAGAATACGGGCAGATATTTTACGAGGTGTAACACTTTGGGATGATTTTACAATACTCGGTGAATTAGAATTTTTCTTATTGTTTCCGTTGCATTCCTCATCCAAATCTGATGAAGGATCGATAATCATCGATGCATCAACTAAGTTTCTAGAGGATCTTTTACAAGGCAATTCTTTCAGACCATTTGATTGGTATTTCGGCAATTTTGCTGTTTTCAAATCTCCACTCTTTGAGCCTATTCTGCCATTTTTGGTATTAGAATTATCTAATGATTCATCACTACTTTTCTTGTTTTGCACTATTGGTAATTTTCTAACATGAAAATTCTCCCAACCATCTGAATTTTCATCAGACGATGATAGGCCTAGTTCACTTGAGACCTCTTCAGAGCTTTCGTCAAGATTATAATCTTTTACTTCCAATTTACGCAAATTTCTTTTAGGCCTACTTGGTGACTCATTTGTAGGCCTACTCGATGTTTTATTAGATTTTTTCCTCACAATTATTTTTGTAGGCCTATTCTGAAGTGGGTGAGGAATAATTTCTTCACTATTTTCACTTCCTTCTCTCAATTTGGCTGGCATTTTGATGAACCTACCGTTACGTGATCTCCGTTCAATTTCAACAGATGAGAATACTTTTGTTTTTGTTATTCCATTGTTAACTTTGCCTGGGCCTGGAGTAGACACTGACTTCTTTTTCTTGCTATCTGACTTTGGCAAAGACTCTTCTCTTTCTAATACTGATTCTCTCTCCTTATGTGACACGGCTTTCTTTTGTGCACGCCGAGGATGTGAAATCTTTGCTGTCTCTTCATCACTTTCATCATCGATGTAACATTTAGGACTATCCGTAACTTTTTTCATTCGTATTTTCTTCACTGTCTTTGGAGTTCCTTCAGAAATCTCTGGTGTCTCTCCATCACTTTCATCAACGATGTAACGTTTAGGACTATCCATGACCTTTTTCATACGTATCTTCTTCACTGTTTTTGGAGTTCCTGCACTTTCAGCATTTACCTTATCATTTGCCAGTGTAGTCTCATCATCGCTATATAAAACTCGGTATTCGAAGACTTGTTTGCGAGCCCTTGACCTAGGAGTATTTGTACAACTGTTACTTGGGCTATTAATTTCATCCATATCTTTCTCTTTTGAGCTAGGCTTACACAATTCGACCGTCACTACTTATATCTTTACTAGACTGCAAAATATCAAGCATACGTGATGAAAAATACCCTGTTCTTAGCTGTTGGTGTAGGCCTACAATGATTTACACTTCTTCAGGACTGTCTTATGGTTGATTTCTAACCTATAAACAGGTCCTGTTTATTATTGACGATTTTGGCGCGAAAACATCATTCAGTTCAATGTTTCATGTTGGCAACCTGATATTGGTAAAACTAGGAAAACGCCATAAGTGTCGTGGGACAAATGAGCCAGGCGGTACGAAAAAGTAAAAAAACTACATAATTAAAGATTAGGCCTACCACTTATTAGTGAGGTAGTGGAAGAGCGCTAATCAGACCAAACTTCGCCCTTTTGAACTGTATCACCCTCACATGTACAATAAAGTCAATTCAATTAAAAATGATTACCAAATCTACTAGATACTATACTAAGCTAATGCAACCTGCCACTTTGAAAGTTGACTAGAATATATCCATACATGTCCTATCAAGCCTGGCTAAGCATCCCATAAGGATATTTATGTACTCAGTAGTCAGAGTAAGAATAAAAAGGATTCAGGACTTCTAATAATATCATCAAAAATGTAATCAATTTGGAAAATATATTTCAAAATGTGCTAAAAGCAATGGTAGAAAAGCAAGGTATTATAATAGCTTCAGAAGCAAGGCACAACCGCCCCGCAGGGATTCATTTCGGAATTTGTAGTCTTCTAGTTATGTTTTGTGTGTTTGTCTTGATCACATATATATTTTTTTCTATATAATATTGCATACAAATACCCTATAATATAGAACACAAAAGTTAATTGTAAGAAGTAGGCTCAAATTACCGTATATGAATTTGCTGTCGAATTTGAAAAGTTATTCAACAAATATTCCAGTCTTTTCCACCAAGTATGGCTATTATTATTGTAAATTATCGTTGGAAACAAACCTTTGTGTCCTTATGATTATACCTGAATACTTACACTGTATAGACACTGCTAAATTACAAGGTGGTCACTGAAAACAACATGAGACGGAGAACTATCGCTTGTAATACGCAAAGCGCACAATGGTTGACTTTGGATAGGATATAAATGCAATGAAAACTCGAGTTGCGCCACGGATTTGAAAAAAAAAATATCACTAAAATTCTACGAAATGACTTGTTTTTAGCAGTTTTTAAAATTCAAAATGAGAATAAATTATAATAAGAATTTTAAACATATGGAAAATACCCACTTATATATATTTCTTCCATTTTTACCAGGACATTTGTCATTGATGGTCCTGAGAACATTTCTCGGGATGCCGGGACAGGAAGTTCAAAAAAAGACAATCCCTGGAAAACCAGGACATCTGGTCACTCTCGTCAATGAGGAATTGCGATAAGCATTGTCAAGTTGAAAGGGATAACGTGATAGAATTGATGGTAAAAATAGGTCTTTTTGGTTGGTTTGAGTTTGTATTATTAGGCTCTGGAGTTACATATTATATAAATATTGTTTACATGAATTTGATTGTTTATTATAGTGAATTATTTCAAAATCATCAACATAAATGTTAAAATGTGTAATAATGTCTGGCACTACAGTATTTCTATTTGATGAACTTTTTAACCGGCCCTACTTGTCACACAGACACGTAACCATGAAAGAAGGTCATCTACCAACTAAACAGCTGTAATATGTAGTGAATTAGAACAGGCGTACTTCGGCAATAGTAGCAACTTGCTACAGCTTCAACAATGAACGCTTTTGAAAGATCTTCTGTCTTTCCTATCTTAAATCTTGTCCTGAAAAACCATCGACCTTCAAAATACCAAAGATATGCAAACATGTATAACGGTGATATTTGAGCTTGTTAAGTTGGTAGATGGCCTTCTTTCATCGATGAAAGTTATCAACTTGAGTAAATGATGACTCAAGAATAAAGTACATCATAGATCTTCATCGGTTAAAGTTCAATTTCGTTAGGCACCGATGTTGGAACAATATTAAATGACTGACGTCAGACTATTACGCTCATAAATCATAATGAAATGCATGAATAACACTTATTTCAATATTTAAAAAAATATAATGTCAACAATTAAGCTGTTTTATAAGCCTACATAAAACAATTCTTAATTTTTTAACCTACATAATTCGAGCTCATCACAATATCTTTCATCACAGCTCAATCGTCTTGGGTCGAACGTTTGTGTTAAAAAACACAAATCACGTAAAATACCACCGTATTTCAACAACTGTGTTTAGAAATATATGGCAAACAGTTTATATACAATTAAATTAATGAATCACCATATCAATTTATTATTGACGTGTTCTATTAAATTAAGCTTAGGTCAGGACAGAACACACGTCACGTATTGTTAGGCCTCAGTACTTTTTGTGTAAAAATAGTGTTTAAGTTTTCAAATCTTTTACAAAACTAATCACCGATAAGGCGATAACATTTATAAAAAAAATGAAGTTCTCATTGAATTTTCTGGTAGGCCATAGATCTAGTTCAGTCATTTACACGCATATAATCTAGTCAAAAACATTTTCACATAATACATATAGGCCTATCGTTAAAAATGCTCATATTTAAATGTCGGATACTTCTAAATTATGCACCAAATGATGAGTTCAAGACTTGGCTGACCCAAGGACTGTGGAGTACAATCTGCCATCAGAACAAAAGATACCTAGGTCTATACGACATAAACGGCAGCAAGCGAATTAATTTCTTATTACACTTTATAGTCTTTTGTACTTTCCTTCAGTTGTTATTTCATAGTAGGCCTACACTATTTGTAAAGCCTCCCAGACAGCTCTGGGACATTTTCTTTTTCAAGTTCACTAGCCATGACCGACGCACACATATACATCTCACCGTGTGAAGAAGACTTGGGCAGGCCAATAACCATAACTAACGTATAAAATTGGTAGGCATAATCTAATGAACATCAGGTTTATGAATACTATTCTTCACTTTTAGGCCAGACATAGTTTTTGATGTGACATAAAATCAACACCAAGTTTAAATTTCAAAGCAAGTTGTTAGAAACTTGCTTCATTGAATCTAGGCCAGTCAAATTCCGGAATCTGGTCCGTCTTCAATGCAATTCTAATCCGAAATTTCACCTGATTGTATCTAGTAAATTGATCCATCATTTGTTTCCCATCGACAAGTAATCCCAATGCATAATTACCTTCGTCGCTACAAAAAAACTCGTCGAAACTAACGACATTCCCTCGTTTCATCAACATAACTTCATCTCTCAGGCATAACTGAATGTGGTATTCGAATTTGTCGGCTTGGGCTTCAGTGCCGATCATACAAACTAAGCCCCGAAGCGAGAAAATTCGAAAGTCGTAACTTTTCAGAACCCAAAACATATTATTGCCGAATGTGACCAGCATGCGATGTGACTTCATGAGGCGATGGACACTCGAAAAGTCTGCGTGGGATGCGTTATTGCTGACAAAGTGATTGTCCGGATGGCTTTGCGTAACATGCGCCGGCAATTCTTTGCTACTTCCACGCCACGTACAAGGCACGTAATAACGAGGATTATGATAGGACCGAATTTTACACATGCATGTGGCACCAAATTCACATATCCTCTCGTGAGATGCAAAATCTTTTAGACCGAGTTTCTGGGTACAGCCGATGTCAGCAAATTTGCATGGCATAAGCATTTGTCGGCTTATTTCTTCTGCAAATAGATTCCGTATGTCGGACATATGTCCTTTGCAAATTGCACATATTCTGATTCTTGGGCGGCAATCGGCGCACACATTGTGTCCGTTAACGCATTGGACTATGGGAGGAGAGCAATACTCGAAGCATATTGGACATTCCAGCTGTCGAAGAGACATTTCATTGAATTCATTACTCAGCGCCTCCGCCATTTCTGGAAGAAAATACAAACATGTATTAATTAGTGATTTATTGTTGAATACCAAGGGAGCTGGCTGGTAGGCTAGTATTACAGTATTATTATACTATTAGTTGAATGCTTGTTTATATGAAATACTAACTTATTAATTATTTATATTTCAATTGCCAGTATCGATGTCATTTAAATAAGAAGCAATTGATAAGATTGTTTTTGCCATTTGCATATGAAGGAGTAATGCTGGGGTTAAAAGTTGCTGGGTTGGCGCTACGGGCTGAGAAGACGGTGACAGAATCTCGCTTGGGTTAGTGGTAGCGGTGTGATTCTTGGCGTTGGGGACATAAGAGGCAATGGTGTCATTGTGATTAGGGTCTAAGGTGGGCCTAATATCATATATATAGTTTCGTCTGTCTGAACGTCTGTTCGCCAAGCTGGTTCGAGGTCACCGTGAATTTGTGTGGCATTCTGTGGGAGGGGTCGGCCGCGGGCATGGCCCGTACTTTTCTGGATTTTTCGGCGCGCAATGATTGGGTCTTCCCATCGGCTGTGGGTGGGGGACCGTGTTACGTCAGTGCGTAATGGCGTGAGGGTTAGGGAGGTACGGTCAGAGGACGGGAGGGCATGGCGAACTCAGGTCGCAATGTCCTTGACAACGACCGGCTTGGGTTAGTGCGTAGTGAGGCTGTACGTTCAAGATACATACACTGCGATAGTAATAACAATAGTAGTGGGAAGTATAGTAACAACAGAAAGAGAGAGAGCGCCCGCGTTTGCAAACGCGGGCGGGGCTAAGGCTAGGCCTAGTTGTTGATATTGATTATGGGTTTAGTGCAATAGGTTTCTTGCCTATATACTTGCATAGGGAGCCTATGGTAGACCTACTATATATTTACCAGCAATTGACCAAGCTATTTGATCAAAATTCTTGACAGATTATGAGCAAAGTATTGATCAGTGGTTTATTGACTCAATCACAGCTAGTCATAGGCCTACCCATTATCGTAGGCCTATGAGCTGCGGCCTTGTCCAGCCCAGAGGCCTAGCCATTGCCATTGAGCCATTGCCTAGCCATTGAATTTGTAGTAACCTACAAATTCAATGGCCTAGCCTAGCCTGTTGGCGCCCAACTTGACCTTTTTTCAACATACAATTGTAAAAGCAATATGCTTTTACGTTCGCCATATCATTAACGACAATAACTTACCCTCTAGCGAATGAAAGAACACAGCCAAGCTATACTTTGAACACAATATTGTATTATCTTCGTAAATTATAATAAACGTGCGTTCATTACTGTCAAACACGAAAAGCTGATACCAACAGGCAACAGCCAACAGCACTCAGCAGGTTTTTCGTAAATACAGTACCAACATGACAATTTTTCTGTGTATTAAATTTGCATTCAAATTGATTTTTATGGCTTTAGTTTATTTGTAGTTTAAACAAACAGTGCAACGCTGAATTTGAAATTACACAACAAAATGAAAGGATTAAAAATCTTAATAAAGCCGTGATAATGATAGTGCATTATCCATGCACTATGATGATAGTTTTTCAAGTCCTCATTTTTGTCTGTACATCCTTACAAGTATGTATATATTATATACCATTGTAATGTGGATTTTGTATGACAATAAATATTCTATCTATAGTCAGGCCCGGACTTATGAATCCAGCGCCCCTAGGCTGAACTTAATTCAGCGCCCCTATGGTATCAATAGTATACTTATTTTGCATGGATATAAAATATATGTATTTACAGCTTACTTGATCTGTAGTAGAGGGTGTTATACATAAGTTATATTGATTTCCGACGCGATTTTTTTGCAGAAAACTCGTCGTTAATTCTGCATTTGCACTTGCATTTTCTGCATTTGCATCCTCATGACCAACGAGCTCCGTCTCGTTGTCATTTAGACACGAGCCTAGGCTGACATCTGTACTCACGTTATTTTCTGAATGTGGAATCATTATTGTCGCTTCTGAAATAACTTTATGATTTTGCCTCCTCACTCTCTTGAGGAACAGTTTTTGCACACACAGGCTAGGCTACTTATGTATATAATTTATATATCAAATAGGAATACGTTTCAATGCTTCTATTCTGTCTTTTTTTCATGTGTGATGTAAGTAACTTACGTTTCAATAGGCCCACGCTTCAAAAAGATGAAATTGAATTTAAAAATTGAAAAAAAAGAAAACACTTGGAGCGCGAGCGCCCCTAGGCTTCAGCCTTGCCAGCCTGTGCATAAATCCGGGACTGTCTATAGTTCCTTCTGATGTACAGATAACATCAAAACAAAATGATAAGCTAGCCAGACTGAATTATGAGATATGTGCCAATCAATTCAAATTTTGAAATTTCACCGTCATCTGCATTATTACCTAACTACAATAATTTCAACTGGAAAAATAGTTGGAAAAATATATTCTTTCAAGTTCCATGGTACTGACACTTCAGCCAAAAAATCATCCAGCTAGCTAGGTCTTGGCAGTTTTTTCATGTTCCAGTCATTGTAAGGGAACAAAGTAATAAACAAACTAACAATAAACCAAGTATATAACAGATAAGAATTTTATTATCACATTATTTATAATATATAATATAATAATATTGTACAATATTATAATAAATCAATAATATTATGTAATCACTAATATCATTCATCTTTGTTCTTCACCATCATTAACACTGTTCAAACAATCAATATATCAATGCATTCAATCAATAGGCCTACAAAATATCCGAAAAACTTTTACCTCATATGTTTTCTGATTTGTTTTTTTACTAATTATAAATAGGCTACATTTTTGGAAAATAATACTAGATAAGATTTCTTCCAAAGTGTTATAATATGTAGGGCCTAACCAGTAAAACTAAAACTCCAACAGTGCAAGATACAAAATTAACAAATACATCTTAAGATGCAGACAATATTGTCGAAAATGCTAATGACTCAGTTTTTATAATGACAAAGGTGTAAAGATCAGTTGTACAGTAACAATCGATATTTTTTATATCCATTTTTACCTCAATTTTTACATATAAATAACATGTAACTATTGTGAATGTTCATCAATAAACACGGATGGACATTATTTTATAAGACAGTACTTCAATGAATGATGTGAAGCAGTTTGACAACAATATGCCCAAACAGAATACAAATACAGTAGGCCTACAGTAAAACTTCTATCCATCATTTTCGAAGGGACAAACAGAATAAAACCATAAATGCAGGAAAATGATCTATCCAGGGAAATTCAAAATTGGTTTGTGGGTGTAGGGTGAGACAAAATGAACGATAGAAGCGGGAAAACGATGGAGCCACGAATGATGGATGAAGGTTACACTGCATACTATTAGTAATACACCAACTGACCTTGAATGCATCCATCTCATGTCGTCTATCACAAATTGATATTCTTTAAATCAAGTCCCACTTTCCAATAATTAATATCATATTCATAGATTAGAAATTACTGATAATTTCTTAATCCACTGAAATATTTCAGTTAATTTAAACGTATTAATTTAATCAATAACGCATAAATATTAGACAGGTAATTAAATTCATTAGGGTAATTTATTTCATCAGTTAATTGATCATTGATTATTCTATTAGTTGATACGATACGTGAGATGAATTTTGCAAAAATATCTCTATTAGAATGGAGAATTCATATAAATTACTCTTAGAAAGTGTTAAGGCCTATACTGCACTCTACCGAATATGATAATATTTATAGAGATCTCAAATCACTTTTTATCTCAAACAATTGCTGCAAACCTCGTGAAAATATTTGTTTTATAGCTATAATTCGTATGACGTTATTCAGTAAAATACTCCACTACTCTCAATAGGCTTTGAATATGATTGTTCAATGTTTCATAACAAAACCTTCAAATCAATAAAATATAAAAATAAATGATAGAGATATTGGATATTTCTCATGCTAATAAATGTTCAACATTTGAAGTAAATTTACATCCGTTTCTACAAACAATATAGGCTATATATTCTTTTCACTATTCTGAAATTGGATCTCAAGAACATGGGCTCATAATGACAAGTAGGCCTATGACCAAAAAAATAATAAAATCAGAATTATTTGTTAAATAGTAGCTCAACATGTATTTGAAAAATATAAAATTATAAACAATATTTTGAAATTTATCAACGTCACTAGTTATCAGAATTAATTTGATTGAATCGACTCTCGAACCACTGAATCTGTTCCCACCGGCAACGACCTTGACCTCTCACCAAGCTGCGTTACGAGCGTGCCGGAGGCACATGACCTTTCACCTTGAGTTGACCTTGCCTTCTCACGGAACCGCACTACGAGTCCGTCGGAGGCCGCTCGTACTTGTACATGACCGAGTACATGTTTCCCCCGAGCCTGTTTGCCAGCCACCTGTTCTTCACCACCGCCACCTTGATGGACTCGCAGGCAAACCGCACGTTCAGATTGGTGTGAAGCGAGCGGCCCATGCCCTCCAACACGACAAGGTCGACCCCGCGAGACTTGATCGTGTGCGCCAACTGCTGGCTAAGCCGGCTGGCAGGGGGAAAACACGATAAAATATTCAGACTAACAAAACAGTAATATACAGTCATTAGAATATGACGTAAAACTTTATAAAGTACCGGTACACTAATTCAGCAAGTTCACTAATTCTAGGCAAATTCAGAACTTGCGCTCAGCGAGATATTTGTACGAAGTAAAACACTACCTACTCGAAAATTCTACACATCTTAGTTACTTATAAGAAGTATATTTGATACCTCTACACACTCTGACTTGAAAACTGTTGAATCTACAGAGCCGTGAATCACCGTGTGCTACTATTTCAGTATTTCTAGCCATTTTATTTAGAAAATATATCAATTTATTTAATTGAATAAATAAATTAATATTATTAAATTTTATTCAAACAGATAGTTCAATCTTAGTATGAATTTGTAATAATAGGTCTATGTGTCACATTTGTGTTTACGTTGATTTTTTTTAAAATTCTCCCTCTCGGCTTGATCTTACGAATTTTTTTCGAACATTTGTGATAGTGTTTCTCAAAGGTGTTCTAATCGATTCGGACCAAAAACTATCCAGTAAACTATCAAGCGTCAGTTTAATGACCGAGGGAGGGGGTAAATAGTAAGCATCAGTTTAATCACTGAGGGTGGTAACGAAGCGTCCGGTTTGCCCTCGTCGTGTTATTGTGGTCGCAGACACGCTCACTGCACTCACCTGAGGTCTAGACAAGGCCCTGCCTGAGCCGTCTCCATGGCGACCAGTCTGTCCTCGGCCAGTGCCATCTGGATGACGGGACACAGCCCTGCGGCTTGTTTCAGCACGTTCACCAGCTCTGTGTAGGTGACATCGTTCAGTGCTGGCGCGGAGTTGGCACAAAGCAACACCTTGATGCAAAACAAGGTATTATTTCAACCATACGGCTACTTAACAACTGAATTGGTCTCTAATTTAAAATTAGAATTAAATTATCTATCAGTCTCTCTACCCATTGCTTAGAATGAACAGACTTGGGTGGTACAGGCATATAATAATAAAAATAAAAATAATTTATTTTAAAGAAATTTTAATTTCTTTATTATGACCATTGATCTTTTACAGAATATATCAGTCACGTTGGGATACATATAAAATTTAAACAGAACATTAAATGACAGAACTTAAGCCTACAAGCAAATATTAAAAAAACGTAAAAATTACAATAAACACACAAATCAATTAGGTTAAGCGCAGAAAGTTGATTGACAGTCAAAAGTATAAATAGTAAAACAGAATAGTAAAAATGTGAAATATGAGACGAACGGAAGATAAGTGAATACCGACAGCAACGCTCGAGATAGCAGAAAACAACCGAGTTACGAGAAGAGTCGGAGACCGAGAGAAAGGTGTAAGGAGGGAGGAAAGTAGGGGATACCCAAACAATGGAAAAAATGGGGTAAAGTGGAAGTAGAGAGATGGTGGGAGGATAGAGAACAATGGCAACAGCATTACCTGCGTTCCTCGTTTCAGTAATTCCCGCGCGAACGGCAGTACTCCTAGTATGAGATCGATACCGCTGTTGTCGACAAAGATGGCGGCACATTTGTGTGGAGGTCCTTTCAATCTGTCCACCCATTCGTCCAAACAGTCCACCAACCACGGCCGAGCTGATACATTAAACAAACACTGTCTGAAGATCTATACTCTAGGAGTGCTGATTGATGTCAAAAAGTGAGATCGATTCATCGAATATTTTAGGATGATTGAACCAACAATAATGGATTATTTTACGAATGAGACATGATAGATTATTTGAAATATAAATATATAAATAAAATTAATAAATGTACATCACTCCCAATTTACATCCGAACGAGTATGTGAAAGTAAAAATGTGATATGAAAAAATATGGAAAAAATATTTCAAAAAAAGTGACAACAAATGAATAAAATAAACATATTATATGAAATAAAATGAAAACAGTGAAAACAAAAGTTGAAATTAATAGATTATCTCTTTCAGAATACAGAACAGTTGATAAACCAAAATAGGTCAGATGAGCAGTTGTACCAACCTTGCAGTTTCCCCCGTGCCTCGTTGAACCCGAAGTCTGCGTTTTCCATGAGTACGGCCACCTCCTTGGCGCCCCAGTCGAACATGTTTCCCGCCAACAACGAGGTGACGAGGATCTCCTGACGAGGGAGCCACTCGAGACTGTCCACGTGTTCAAGATGCCCGGCCAATAGGCTCAAAGCATTCTCGTTCTCCGCCTGCTTTTGCTGGCGACACAAAATACTCGTATTAATTCTTTGTTTGGTAAAAGTACTAGAATTGTCAGTTGAAACTAAAAACTAGACTCAAGTTAAAGTTGGACTTAAAATTACAAAGATTTTTAACTCACTCTCTCTCTCTCTCTCTCTCTCTCTCTCTCTCTCTCTCTCTCTCTCTCTCTCTCTCTTTCTGTATTCCTTAATTACTGTTTGCTTACTGACATAACCAAAGGTAGTTTATTTGAAGTCTCTGTTTCCTCTCTCAAAAACTGATATTCTACTAAATCGACTCCCATGAACTCTTAATGACATAACCAAAGGTAGTTTATTTGAAATCTCTGTTTCTCTCTCTCTCCCATTCTTACACACTTGTTGTTTCTGTCTCTGTCTCACCTCAATGTACGGGTCAGGGAAGTCTGATTCCTTCATGAAGTGCTCGATGGTGTCAAGCAGGCTGCGGACACTCAGGTTACCGTAGGCACTGCAAGCAACAACGACACATCAACACTTGGATTGACTCTTTACAGCCAATAGAAACCAATGGCAAATAGGACTACACAAAAGTTGAACGATCATGTTAAAAACAAATCGACAACACATACCGGGAATTTTAGTTCAAATAAAATCAGTTATCATATATATATATATATATATATATATATATATATATATATATATATATATATATATATATATATATATATATATATATATATATATATATATATATATATACATACATACATATATATATATATATATATATATATATATATATACATATATGATATGAGGTTATCATATATAAACAGGTTGTAGATGTTGACTTTGAAAAGTTTACTTATTAAATATTTATTACTTGCTAGGATATGAGAATATGCAGCATATGAGTTGTAAGATGAGTGATATAGGCATATTTGTAAAATCTAATACAAAGCTCTACACTCAACTTGATTTTGAAACAATTAAGTCACGTGCGTACCACAGTACATTAGTTGAAGCAAACATTTGATGTCACATTAGTTGAAGCAAATGTGCAACAGTAGATTAGTTGAAGGAAACGTTTGACAGTAGGTACATTATTGAAGCGAACGTTCGATGCTATATTAGTTGAATCGAACATAAGATGGTGTACATTAATTGAAGGAAACGTACGATGGTAGGCATACACTAGTTGAATCGAACGTACGATGCTACATTAGTTGAAGCGTACATATGACGGTATATTACTTGAAGCGAACACTCGATGTTACATTAGTAAAAGCAAACGTATACCGATAAATTAATTGAAGGAAACGGAAAGGCCTACATTAGTTGAATCGAATTTACGTACCAGGGGTGTTTCTTGAGGTAGTGAAGCCTCGACACGTACTTCTCCTTGAAACTGTTCGCACGGTGTTTCGCCGTCGAGCTCTGAGGCTGGCTTCGTATCGCTCTCGTCGCAAACTTCTCCGAAGACTCCTCGAAACACTGCAGCCAATAATCCCTGCGTGACAAAACATCGCACGTAGCATTACTTACGAGAAATGAGGGTCGGAATTTTCTCAAGGGAAATTTTCTTGGAAATTTTTTTCCATACAGTATTTCCTAGTCCTAATAATTATTCCGTAAAATTCACAGTAGGCCTATTGAATAATTTTAGGGGCTATTTTGTCTATCCATAACAATTTTAATAGTAGTAGTTGGTAATATTGATGATATTTTCTATTTGAAATTATGTATTTAGACAATATTACTGCTTAATAGTACTGGTTCAGTAACCAGCATGCTACAAGTGGGCCTATTCGATATTTAAATATACGACACTGTTCTTAAATCTAGTATTGCTCACCCTGAAACAATCGAATACAAAAGTAAAAAGTGCACCTTTTATTTACAATATAGGACTATGTGGGATGTAATGAAACAATCTTTCAACAAAATAGAGAATCATCAATTCCACCTCAAAATGAATTTTTCAGAAAAACCCAGCCCACTAAAGGTCATCTGATGATGTCGATGCCATGCAATCACAACGTCGGGTCAACGTACCTGGCTTCGACGTCTTGCGTGAGATCGACGGTGTCAGCGACGTAATTCCCCGGGTCGGCCAACAGAGGGCAGAAGCTGACGGCCGACTCCCAGCGGTCTATCTCCAGCTGGTCGATGGAGACGCGCTCGGAAGAGACCTGCGTCGGTATCGGGCTGCACAGGCCCGAGCTGCCCGCGTAGTTCTCGCACCACGAGTACTTGTCCGCATCTGATTGGCCGACGACAGAGACAATCAGATGCAATAATGTGTTTACGAGAAGATTAGAAGTCATGTGAAAATATTAAAAGATGACTTAGTAGACTTAGAGCCAGTTGTACCAAGTGATGGTTAGTGAATTAGGAAAAATGAGCAAATTAACTTGTTATTTATTACCCTTGGATACATATGCTATTTTTGTACCTCAAGTAATAATTAACTAATTAATATTTAATCATCAGTTGGTACAATCGGCTCTTAGCAGTAGGAAAGTATTCATTAAAATATCATTCAAAATTGACATATAATTAATAAATATTAAATGAGCACATCAACTTGAATAATAACTAGACCTACTAAACAGTGACGGAGGAAACTAGTTAACTATTACCAAGTAACTGTTATATTCGTATAAAGTTAAATCATATAGTTTTTTATCTGTACTGTAAGTACATTTCTCGATTAGACCAGATTTCGATTTATTTCACACAGAGGCCTTCACTACGCCCATTTTTTTTTTTACCTAATGCCGTACTTACCGCTCTCCGCCCCCTTGAGAAAGGCTCCGATGGCTCCGAGGTATCCTTCGTGACGGAGAAACAGAGCTTGCACCGTGCCGCGGCTCCAGTAGTTGATCGAGTACGAGATGGTGTGCATGCTCAGCGGGTGATTACGCAAGAAGTAGCCGCCGAAGTAGACCTGGTGGTGAAACAAAGAACTAACATCAGCGCTGGAATAAGAGGCTGTAGGTAGGCGGCTGCTAGGCGAGCACACCTAAATTGTTTCGATGTCAAAAAAAGGTCTCCATTCTTAAGTTTAAAAAGCCTTTATTTATGACTTTGAAATTGATTAAAACCAAATTGAAGTAGAAAAAGAACAGAAATGCATTGATATATGATTTGTTGTACTGACGAACAAATGTCACAACTCCTAATATTGTAACCCTAGTGGCTTTTCATCTGACGGGATGA
Source organism: Brachyptera putata (assembly GCA_907164805.1). Lineage (NCBI taxonomy): Eukaryota > Metazoa > Arthropoda > Insecta > Plecoptera > Taeniopterygidae > Brachyptera > Brachyptera putata. The sequence continues at coordinate 8,499,706 of OU015472.1, forward strand.
ATCTGACGGGATGTCCATATGATGTAAATGCCGCAGTTTCTAGTTGATTTCAGGCTAGATTGGATGTACTTAGATTAGGTTTGTTCATTTGGTTGATTAGGTTAGTTAGATTAGGTTGGTTTAGATAAGTTTATCATACACCACCATCCACATAGGTTGACGTTTCGATGAACAGAGGCTGCCAAATCTCACCTTGTTAAGTTTATGCATCATCGCGTACAGACACGCAATTTGCCCGATGTCATTACTAATCGTAAACAGTAAACTTCTAGCGAGGTCAGCTTCGTTGAATTGTTTCTCCGTCGACGTTTCGCTACCTTCTTTCTCCTTGTGACTCAGCATTGCTTTTCCAAATGACGACGCTATAAGATCGCCGGTCAGTCCTAGAGATTGGTAATCACCACCGTAGATGTCTCTGACGAGCATGTCCACGTTGCGATGGTCGCCCTTATCGGCTAGCTCGAGTAGTTCGTCGAAGCCCTGACAAGAACATAGCAAGAAAACGAGTAAAGGAAAGTTAGGTTAGGAGGTAGAATCATTTATATGAAGGAGGTTATAAAGATATGATTGAAATGAAAATCACACTGAAAAATACATTTATTTGAAGTTAATAACTCTTGCAGATGTGCATGATAACGACTGAAAATGCATTCTTCAATATAATATTGAAACTATGCATACAAAACATTCTACACCACATCAAGTCAACGGGATAATTAGTAGTACCATGATTTATGAAAAAAAATATGTGACTTTCCTTGGTCAAATCATCGAGATAAGCCAAATGTTGCAAATACACACAGATAAATTATAAAATAAATATATAACCTTCTCCTATATTCCCTACTATTTCATGAATTAAACGAGAACTAAGATATCTTGTAGTGAAATAGTTGTGATTATGATCAACTACCGGTATTTAGTCATTTCGTATGATGCACGGCTAACATTTTACTTTCACATTACAACCAATATTATATCTGTCTGGCAGGAACTTTTTCCTGCCAAGAAATGTATTGACAATATTTTACCTTAGCTTTTGTGAGGAGTGATCCGATACCCCAGAACGTTCCACCGCCTGTTGCTGTTCCTCCAATACGCTCGTAAGAATCTTCCGATTCGGCCTGAAACGTACAACAAAATTAATTTTCCTGGTATAAGATTATCCAAAGTAAACCACGTATGAGCTGGTATCAAGCAATTCAGTTTTTCAAGTATTTTTATAATACAAGGTGACTTACCTTCATAATACTGACACCCGAACCAATATTCACAAGAACGTAAGGAAATATATTTGGATCTGCTGTTTGGAATTTATACTCAGGATTACCGTGGCGAGTGTATGCGAAGGCTTCGTCAGAAATGTTCTTCAGCAAGAAATTGCATCCCTTAATTAAGCAACCCATTTCATCTTCTTTATCCACACTACAAGGAACAAAATCATATAATTTAATCACCATAGATTTAACGTTACATGTTTCATTTTTTTTTATATATATAATGGGAGGAAGTGGTAGGTGAGAGATGGGAAGATAGAGAACGGTCGAGGGAACTCGTAGGAAGAAACTTAGACGAAGCAGAGGGTAGTAGTAGTGAAGAAGAGGAAGAAGTCGGAACTGGCAGGAACTGACTGATGAGAAGACTGCCCTAGAAGTAGTGGTGGAATCACCCTCCTGGCCCAATCTAATTGGTTATTTGGGTTTTGAGAAATATATATATATATATATATATATATATATATATATATATATATATGGGGGAAAGGAAATCAATTGTGGCCTGACATTAAGGAAACATCTCTGTATTCACTTCAACAACAGACAGAAATCACGAAAAACCTCTGTCAGGATAGTAAATCATGAAGAGACTCGAACACAGGTCTTCTGAATGTTGGTTCAGCAGCCTAGTGATTGCTCTACCTAACTCAGTTACCTAGTTACACGTTCAGCAGTTATCATTCAACTTTAAAATGAAACAAAATAAATTGCAAATTTGGCTAGGTGTATTCAAGTGTAAATTACATTATTGGATCATTTACTTACGACAGTCCAAGTTTCTCTTGTAGAAGATCAGTGTATTTATAAGCTCCTCCACCTGTAGCTTTGATAATCTTGCCAGCCATTTCTCCACGACTATTCAGCAGATTCATGCGAACAAAATCTAAGCAACTCTCGATGTACTTGGTTTCAAACTTGATGAAATGTAATCTGGCACCTTCTGACATTTCATACACTCTGTGATCCTAAAGGGTAGAGAAGAAAGTGTTATTAAATCAGATAAATTGAATCCTCCTGTAATAATGTGATAACGGTGGGCCTAAATTGAGGTGGGAAAGACTCTTACCACACCGTTGGAAGAAGCATCGTCGGTTGCATGCTTGGATTGATGAGGATTAGAATCATTTTCCTTTTCAACTTCATAAAACACGCGTCGATAAGACACAGTAGAGTAGTATGCTATTTTTGTAAGAGAGCCACCTAGAAAAAGAACATTAGATAGCTCCACTACACATTCAATGATAGCACCCACTGCGGCATGACAAAGCTTGCCGTTTTCTACTCGACGCCAAATACAAGCATAAAATGTTTCCTCCTAAAAATAAAATCAATAAAAAACCTTAACAGATGACATAATTACCTATGTCGATGGCAAATCTTTTTGCATTTTTTAAATTACCAAATATTTCCACATTATCAGGCAATTTAATGCTTTTCGGATGACTTTTCTCGTCCATGATAGGTCTATGCGGCTCTTTTGAGGTTATGAACGTACTAATATACGCAGGGATCTGATTTTATGATCAACTCTTACATAATATTCAATATTTGCTTTACATATCAACGCGCAAACAATGCCAATTGTATTCTTGATGAAATACGGCAATGACCTTTGATTTTAGCAGATAAATCGTGATTGTAAAGTATTTTATCACAAATGTCATCAAAAAGAAAACACTCGTGAGAGCACATTAGCACCAATCACAGCACTCGGCGGCCTTTCGAATCCTAATGATTTGATTGGGTAGCTGCGATCCTGAAATATTGATCTTTCGTCTGTAATGCCCTCTATGAGTAGCGTTAGTAAATGAAGGAAAATCAGCGTATATTTTTGTGATGTTGTTGTATGAGTACCTTCCTTGTGTTATGCAAACTTATTGAGTTTGTATGACACGAGTGTGAATCTTTTCATGTATTGAGTCATGGAGGGTGGTAAATTGTGCCGCCTTTGTGCACTAGAAGGTGACAGTTTTGTGAGGATTTATGAGCAAGAAGGACAAAATTTGAACCTCGCAACAAAGATCATCCAATGCCTTCAGATTTGGGTAAGTGCAACCGTGCAACCTTCACTCAGTGATGGATTATCTCCCTAGCTTCGGCTTTTTGTTTGAGCTATTTTCTTGTTCATATCATTCAGTTTTATCTGTGATATTTTAAGAGAGAGATTAGCACGTGTATTGTGATCTATTTTGCATTGTTGAACGTAGGAATGCCTGACTGTAACAAGTTTTTCGTGTAACCTTCACTAGAAATATTTTTGGCCATGGACCACAAAGGAATGGCTACAAACCAACGACTGTACTAAACAGCAGGCTTACCTAGTTTTTTAAAGTCTCGATTCCCATTCATTAGCTATTTAGTACTATGTTGAACGATTGATTAAAATACGGACTATATGCATGTATAGAAACAATATATAAATAAATAAAGTATTTGAATAGATTTCTGTTATTGGATATTATCATTTAATTGTCAGTTGTTTGATAGAACTAATATTAATTACTACCTATGCTAAACTCAATGGCTAGGCTTAGACTAGGTGCTTAGTGCATTTAATTAATTTAGGACTATGTGACCAATTGCTATGTCGGTTGCTGTTCATTACTTACCAATTACATCGCAGTTTTTTGACATTGTCCTTGTCTACCCTTTGTTCCTAGTCATGTCTATTTATTTTTAAAATCATCCTTGTGTCTCTTTAATCCTAGCGATCCTAGTATCATTTCCATAATATTCTTCAATTGAAGTTCGTTCCTTACCAGAGCTGCCCTGGACAACCTTTCCTTTACGTTCATATTCACGGTAAGTTATAAAATAACCATTAGGTGTTAGGCAGGCCTATAAAATATTTGTCACCTGAAGTGTATCTGACATTTATTTCTGATAGGCCTATTTGTACGCCTAAACTCGATATTATATTTAATGCCCTGTATTTTACTAGGAAAATACAGCATAGGGCCTATGTATTGTCAGGTTGCCGATGTAGGCGTAGGCCTATAGTTTTGTAGACAGAGTATTTGTAGGTCGAGGTGTGGTGTATGTATGTATGAAATTATTTGAACACTTTTTTTTAACCTTCGAACTACCCTAGGTCTACCGGCTATTCACTAATGCCTTTTTTATGCCACTCTTATTGAAGTTGAAGAAAATAAATATTTTCCATAATTCCAATAAATATAGAAAACAGGTAATGAACTTGTTTTTTTAAAGATGCTTCAACAAAAATTCTTCAATCTTGCTTAAAGATGCTTCAACAAAATTTCGTCAATCTTGATAAACACTATATTGTTATTTTCCATTTGTTATTTATAAATCTTTGTATTTTACATTCTTATTCTAGCTCATTAATATAGATGTTGGATGCATTAATAGTTAGATGTTTCATGTATAATATGTACCGGTACATTATGTTACCGTAATTGTTTATTGTTATAATTTGTTTTTTGTAATTGTAATATTCTTATACCGGTAGGCTACCTATTTAAAGACCCTAAATTACACAAACTAACAGAAAAATTCTCTATGTGCCAATATGAAGTTCTGTTGTCAGGTATATCACCTGTTACAAAGGAAAATTAGTTAGGCATATTTCGTGAATTAATTCTGATTGATGTTGGGGCCTAGCCAGGCGAGATTTGACATCTAGACCTAGAAAAATATAGCAAATATTTTAATATAGGCTACAAAGGCCTAGATATACAATGTTTCTTTCATTTTGTATTAATTATAACATTGGTATGAATCCATATTTTCCGATAGGCCCTACTATAAAAAGAAAAATGCGCACTACGTTCCCACATGTGACCACATCCGTAGAAACCCATACCTAGCTATAAATCGAATCGTCAGAATAAAAAACATCTGTTCGTTTACACAGTTATACCCCGAGGATCCGTTGCCGAAAGCCGTATGCATCGACTGCTGCGCCAAGTTGAATCAGTACTTTGAGTTCTTCGAAACGTCGACGCGAGCACAACAGTCACTCCAAGTGATGTTTGATCCGAAGCTGGCCAAGAAAGAGATGAAGAAGGAGGCGGAGGCCATCGTAGCGCTGCCGGAAGTACTGGAGGCGCCCGAGGACGTTATGACCGTTGAGCAGGAGGTCGACGAGATAGCTGCGGCGCTGGAAGATAACGACATGGATAACGATAATGACAATGAGGTGTGTATTTATTCGTCGGCTTTGGTGTTGATTGTAAGGCCGTGTGCGTCGGCCAGGTATTTATGTTGATTCTCACCACCGTAGTCGTCAAATGATCAATTTCTTTTAATTTTTCATTTGTTACTCGAAGAACCGAATACCCTATTTGGTTGAAATACTTAAACCTTTTAAACTTCTGCGTCCAATATAATTGTCCTGAAATAACGTTCATTTTGTATTTCTGAGTACCTCCATTTTCCCAGGAATCCTTATTTCTCTCCTCACGTGACCAGTATGACTTGTGACTTTATTTTCGGCACGATGCAGCATATTGGCTAATGCGAGACCGATTGTAATCCAAATCCGTTTTGCAGGACGATTCGTCGAACGCTGCGGATGATGTCGACGAGGCCGACGGCGACGCCCCCGATTACCTCGAGTGCATCTTGGCCGACAAAGAGGCCGTTCTACATACACAAAGTACGTATTTGTTGATACTAACCACGTCACGATTATCGTAACAGTGGACGACTAGTTATTGACCTGCACACAAACTCAAAGAACCCAACAACCAATCAATGGCGCTGTTTATTACATGGGAAATTGACAATATCAATCTGGGTCTCTAAGTACCCTCATGACCTACTGATGAACTACGCCCGACACTTGTGGTCAATTGATTGTTTATTCCTAGATACATAGGCCTATCCAAACTGAGTGCTTCAACACCATCGGTACGTTAATCAGAGGAACAGAAAAAAAAATGGTCCATGGGAGTCGATTTAGTGGAATATCAGTATTTTGGTGATCACTTTTGAACGGTACGAGGTATGGAAATTCTAAAAACGAGGAAACATAGATATTTTCAATACCTTCAAGGTGGCGTAAGCAATAACCATTTATCTTGCTTGTACACGCTTGAAATTATAAATGTTTAAAGCGTGCACGTCTGACAATTAGGCGATGTGAGATGAATAGTTATCTTTTATACTGTCTGAAAGGTATTGAAAATATTGGTGTTTTCTTTGTTTTTAGAATTTTGATATCTCATACCTTTTAGAAGTTACTATCAGAAAACCGACATTCTGCTAAATCGACTCTCACGGACTTTCAAGTGGAAATCTTCGAAAAGAAGCATATAAATGGGTTTAGGAAATGAAACTCGATACAAGGTAATGAATGTACTAAAGAGAAACTTACCAAAGACGTTCTACTAGGCCTATATTTCAGCGTCTTCGTAATGGATCAGTTGCACTCCAGATTGAGGTGTGATAGGAAGGAAGGAACCGGCACATGCAGCGCAGTGGTTAACGCGCTCGCTTCATGTGATCCGGGAGACGAGGGGAATTTCTAACCTGGTTCGATTCCCGCTGCCGACCATCTTTACAGGGGTTTTTCATGGTTTCCCTCTGTAGTGTGGGCTAATGCCGGGATGGTTCCTACAATAAGTCGGCCATGACCGCTTCCTTCCCACTATCCTTCCCATTACCCAAGAACCTTCATCTCGTCATCCCATCATCTCATTAATCATTCATCTGACGCCATTAGATCTGCGCTATCATGACAGTACATCGTCAAACCCAATACAAAAAAAAAAAGGAAGGTACTGAACAAGTATTCGATTCCACACCTTCCAAGAAACAACGAAACTGATTGCGTTTGTTTGTTATCAGAAGCCGGACCATCGGTGACGGCATCGTCTAGACGGAAGTGTCGCGTCCCGGTGAAACGGACGTTGGGAATCACCAAGTCGTCGACGCGTGTCCCGCTCAAAGAGAGGATAAAGATTCGCATCAAGAAGGAGAACCTCGTGATCAAGGAGCGACAGCCGACGAAGCGGATTGCCAAGATGAGGGCGGAACAGAAAGTCAAAGAGGTGAAGGAGAAAGAGAAGGAGGAACGAAAGAAACCGGGCAGGAAGAAGAAAGATCCGAGACCCGTGCTGCCGAAAGGGAAACCGAAAGCCGTATTGGAAGGATACCCTTGGGTAAGATTATAGTCAGTGTCAGTGTTTCTTATTGTTTTCCTACTTCTCTATCATTTCATTGTTATAATTTCTCCGCTTGTTTTAAATCACCAGTCATCGTTATCTGTTCCAACTCGTTGTTTCGCACGGAGTGATCCTAACATTGACGCGACGTGTGTTTGTGTGCGTTTTTTTTTCTCCGATTTTTTGAAAATTCTTCTCTTGATTTTTTTTCTTTCTGATGTTTCATGATTTTTGTTATTTTTCGTTATTTTTCTGATTTCTCGTGAATTTAATTTTCTTCTTGATTTTTTCATTCTCCTGTAATTTTTAATTTTTCTTCGATTTTTCTGATTTCTCATGTTTTTTTTTTTCCTCTTTGATTTATTTTATTTTATCGATTTTCCATTTTTTCCCCCGAAGTGTACACCTAATTTTCTAGTCGTTAACCGTGTGTTTGTTTTGCGCAGGTATGCACGGACTGTGACGACACTCTGCCGACGTTGCCAGCGCTGCGGCTCCACCACCAGAACGTGCACAACCAGGTGCCCAACTTCAAGTGCATCCAGTGCGCCAAGACGTACACGCGATACCGCAGCTTTGCCCGGCACGTCAAGCTGCACAGGAACCCAAAGAAGTTCAGGTGAGACTCGCAGACGTTTCGTAATTACAGTCCGAAATTCCGATATATCGAAATTCGATATATTTCAAACTTGATTTAGTTCAATTCAATTTTATATTTGGTTGAAACTAGAGTTTATCCCGGTAATTTAATTAAAATCTTGAAATGAATTGAATTTTTGAAAAAGTATTGACGAGAGTTCATTATGTGAAAGCTTGATTTATGGGCGTCTGTTATAATAAAGCGAGCAGGCGAACAAAACAAAATAACTCGTTCACGTGATGAGTTGCTTGCCGAGTCCAGTTTCATGTATTTTATCAACGGACCCTTTTGGCAGACCTAGATTATTTATTTTGTATCAATAAAATAATACAAATTTATATTAGCTTTGTATGGTCGTTAGCATTGACAACGGGAAAGCTTACATACCTAGCAAACGCCTTCTGCCTCATGTACGTACTGGAAAACAGTGTCTACGATGGTAAATATTTCCGCATGTTTCGAGGGAAAATACTAATCCATCTGATAGCAAGTGAGGTTTTTATAAGAGGTGGCTTGTTGAAAGTTCGGATTTAAAATTGTGCTTCGGCACTCGTAACAAATAGGCAAGTATTTCATGTATAATCCCATCCATACCAGCAGCTTACCTCGATAAACATCCTTAACGTGCCAGTAGTGCGGCGTGTTTTATCGTACAATATCCAGTCGATACCAGCAGCTTACCTCGATAAACATGCGAGTAGTGCGGAGTGTGTTTTATCCAGTTGTTACCAACAGCTTACCTCGATAAACATGCGAGTAGTGCAGCATGTGTTTTATCCAGTGGATACCAGCAGCTTACCTCGATTACCGATGCCGCGTTTCAGGTGCGAGGAGTGCGGGAAATGTTTCTCGCAGAAGACAGTGCTCCAGTCTCACAGCACGGTGCATACGGACGAGCGGCCGCACGTCTGCCCTCAGTGCGGCAAGGCGTTCAAACAGTTCAGCTCGCTTTATCTACACAGCAAGTGCCATCTCCCCGATCAAGTCAAGCCAAAGTTCCCCTGTGACATCTGTCAGAAAGAGTGAGTACTACTATATGGCATTGTGCGTGTTGGCATTATCCTTGCCGTTACCCAAGAACCTTCATCCCATCAATCATCCATCCGACGCCATTAGATCTGCACTGTCATAACAGTGCGTCGTTAAAACCCAATATATATATAGGCCTATACAGTGAAACCTCTATCCACCGTTTTTCAAGGAACTAGGAAAATAAAACCATCCATGCAGGAAAACCATCCATCCAGGAAAATTTAACATTGATTATATGGGAGTGGGTTGAGAAAAAATGAATGATACAAGCAGGAAAACGATGGATCCGTGAACAATGCGTAGAGGTTTCACTGTATATTGAAGATATTTCCGACCGCATCGTCTGACTGTCGATCTGTGTTTCCAGCTTTGCGACGAAGCACACGTTAGAGACGCATCGCAAGATCCACACGGGAGAGCGGAACTTCATCTGCGACGTGTGCGGGAAGAGCTTCATCGCCAAGGGCAGCCTCGACTACCACATACTCACGCACTCCGGGGAAAAACCACACGCATGTCCTGTCTGCGGCAAGGGGTGAGTGCGCATCGGGGAGGAAGTGATTGGCATCGCAATGCTCTTTACGAGGCAGTTACAACTACTTTTACAATACTTTTATAGCTCATACTGGGCAATACAATACTTTGCGATAATAACAATGGGTTTTTTGAAATTGCGAAGACCTGAAACGTAAACATATTGAAGAAAAAAATACTCGACAAACAATTCTCGCTATCGTTATAACTCCTAATGCATTACAAATTCAAATTGTTTCATTTCTGTATGGATACAAAAACAGAGTAGGGTCACAGAATTGTCAAGTCATATAATAATAAAAATAAAAATAACAAATATGTAACAAATTTGCTACAGTTACCAAGTTTCAAAAGAGTACAAATCACAAGTATATTGAATAAAAAGACAATCATTTTACATGAGTCCAATTAAAATTTAAAAAATGTACATAATGTCGAAAATGAATTACAAGTAACGTCGAAAGTAGAAATTGCACGTATTGTCAATAACAAACTCATTTACAGAATAATAGCATTTGCTAAGAAGCTAAGAAACTACATTGCTACAGTAAAACCTCTATTCATCGTTCTCGGATCCATCGCTCTCCCGCTTGTATCATTCATTTTATCCATCCTCCCATATAACCAAAATTAAATTCCTGCATGGATGGTTTAATTTCCCTTGAGAAACGATAGCTAGCGGTTTCACTGTATTCATTCGAATCCACCCAGGGTTGTAATGTCTACGTTCCAGTACGCTTGTGACCGTCATGTTCTGCGTTGTTCCAGGTTCAAGACGGCGCGCCTGCTCGGCAAGCACGCAACGCTGCACACGGGCATCAAGCCTCACCAGTGCGACGTCTGCGGCAAGCAGTTCCGAGAGCGCGGAGCCCTACGAGAGCACAACCGGATCCACACCGGAGCCATGCCATACACGTGCGAGTTCTGCGGCAAGAACTTCAGGTTCAAGGGCATACTCACGGTCAGTGTACGAGATAACGCTGCCAATCGGATTGGTTTAGTGTATTTCAAGGTTGTCGATTGATATATATGGAAAACGTGCTTGATTAGATTTGGTTCTAATTGAATTATTTGCTATGGTTAGTTGAACAATAATCAATTATTTCGAGACAAAAATGATTGTTTTTAAAAAATACCGGTAATCGAACAAATAATCGACAAAAATAAATGTAGATCTAGGCCTAATTCAATAAATACTATTCATAATAATAAATATGGTTGATGAACTCTGTTGAAATGGAAATATGTTGCCCTAGGCGATTCACATTTGAATAGAATTCCGAAATGTCGATATAAAAATTGAAATTAAAAATGAATAAAAACTAATGAAAATTGTGAACTCTTCAATTTTGATTGATTAAGCCTACAGAAAGCTCAGCAATCAATGACCAATCTGCGTTAATAATATTTATTTTAAAATTTATTAATCTCATGAAATTCTCGGCACACCGATTAGTAAATGTGTGTATTACGTTTCCCTTCTTGTTGTATTCCGTAGAGTATTTCAGCATGTGAATTAAACCCCTGTATTGTTTGTAGGTACACCGCCGGCAGCACACGGGTGAGCGACCGTACGGCTGCGTAGAGTGTCGCAGGGAGTTCACCAACTGGGCCAACTACAACAAGCACATGAAGCGGCGCCATCGCAGCGACGACCCCAACCGAGGCTACCGACCTCACCCGGTAAGTCGCGCGCTTCTCACGCAGTCTCGTGACCGACGTGGTCCCTGCCACCTGTGTCATCCCCGCACATCCACCTTTCCGTTACTGAAAAAACTTCCATCATTCCGTAATGTCATTCAATCGAACCCAATAGATTTTGGTTATCATTAAGAGTGTGACCGGCACATGCAGCTCAGTGGTTAACGTGCGCGCTTCATATGATCCGGGAGGCGTGGGGTTTTCGAACCTAGTTCGGCCGCCGACTATCTTTACAGGGGTTTTTCATGGTTTCCCTCTGTAGTCTAGGCTAATGCCGGGATGGTTCCTACAATAAATCGACCATGACCGCTTCCTTCCCACTATCCTTCCCATTACCCAAGATCCTTCATCGCATCATCACATTAATCATCCATCCTACGCCATTCGATCTGCGTTATCGTAACAGTGCGTCGTTAAACCCAATATGAAAGAAAAAAAAATATATAGTTAGAGTATGTCATTAAACCCAAAATAAATTGACGAATATTCAAAATTGTCGTAGGTAAACGCAGCATGCGTTGTAAGATACACGTGATATTTTTATGAAGTCTATTCGAAAACTCTACACACCTTGACTTATATGAAATATGCTCGAGAAGTATACACACCTTGGTTGAATCTGTCGAGTCTACAAAGCCGTTGATCACTGTTAACTATTTGCCCACCCCTAATTGTATGTCTTAATTACGGTCTTGAATTATAACGAGGGTCGTAAATCTAAATAGTCCAGAGTGTAGAAGTCCTTGCAAACGCGAACGGATTCACGTATGCAAATGAGACTTGCATCCGAAGGCGAGTTTTGCGATTGGAAGTGTTTAGTGTAGCGTAGTTGGAACTATTTTTGAAAGTTGAAAAAAATATTCCTGTATTAGCAGCATGTAGCTTGAATATATAATTTTTTTAATCAATTTTTGAGTACCGTACAGAAATTTGAATCTCAGCTTGTCAGCAAAAAAAGTATAACGTATTATTTCTCATTCGCAATTGTCTTTGTCCAATCAGACTCACACCGGCGGCACGCCAGCCCACGGCTCGATACCCCCGAAGATCGTCGGACCCAACGCGCCCGCGGTGACCGCAGCCCCCGTCACCAGCCCCCCCATCCCCCCGCCCGTCATCTCCAACCCCCCGACCACAAACACCACCGTCTACAATCTCAGTAACCACGGCGACAACAGCAACAGCTCATCCATATCCAACATGTCCGTCAACCACAACATCTACGCCAACCAACAACACAAGATGGCCGCCAACGTGTACGCGCCGCACAATAACAAGATGGCGACGATATCAAATGTGTTCCACGGCAGCGGTAACCATAGTAATAACAAAATGGCTACGATAACGAACGTTTTCCACCAGCAGCAGGACAGTAGTCAGGATTCGGTCGGTGACAATCGCGGCGTTACCAACACGCTGATGGGGTCGTATCACGTTCCGAGTTACGTGCCCGCCGGGTTGCCGATGGGCAGTCTCGGGTATTACATACCGCCGATACATCACACGGATCCGGGCATGGAGATGCTGCAGCACCGGATGTCGAACAATCAGTGAGTGTCGTCCCCCCCCCCCCCCCCCGGCCCCCCTTCCTTCGGCTGTGATTTACCCGGAGCGGTTTGCGATCCAGTCGTGTAGAGTTTGTCGACCGATCGGAATGTCGACTTGGTTCGGTGATCTTCTGATTTCTCTGTCTTCCTTCTCACTTTGAACAGCAAACAGTTATACTTCAACTCGCTTATTGATTTCGTAAGGGTGTCTACCAACGTAACAAAGTCAAATGTAACGCTTAAAATAAAATGAATAATATTTTATTCTTTATAGTTGGGCTAATGTTTTTTTTTATATATATTTTTTTTTAATTTTTTTCATTCAACATTGAAACTTGATACGAAATCACTGTTCCCCAAAAACTAAGGATGTCAGGTAGGATTGTTTGAACAGGGCACCACAAGGGCAATCTTATCACAATATGATGGTGAATTTTACTGAAAATGGGAACAAACTAAATTCAAGGAAATGAAGGAATATAATAAACTTGATTGAATTTTGAAGCATTTTGTAAGTTGAGACATGTATGTGACTTGAAGTATAATTTTCTGAAAGTGTTGTAAGATTGTATTTTCACAATATTGACAACAAAAAGTGTGGAACGAAAATCCTCCTAATTCCGTGTCCGGATTTGTATCGGAATCGAATAATTCTCCGTGAAATCAACGAGTTGCCCCAAATATCGCACGATCTAGTATCAACGTTGATTATCACAACGGTGCTGCGTGACGTTACGACGCACGATTGGATCACAAACACATTTTACGATGAGTTCTACGAATTTGCGAACGACGTTGAATTTGTTTTACGTCGCTCAAATCAAACGAACATCACGGCAGGACGTTAAGTAATTTTAACGAATGTAGTTCTTCGTTTCACTCAACCTGCGGCTAAGTGTAGTTTTTAAGTAATATTTGTACATTGGTTACCGTAGCGATGTGTACATAAATGTAGTCTAGTGATTAACAACGACAGAATGCTTTAACAACTAATTGAACCTAATAGATTTACAATAACCGATATCGTCGTCGAACGATTCACTTAAGTAGATACTTTTTAAAAAAGTACGATTCCCAGATAATTTTAATGATTTTACCGTTTCATATTTAATTGCATGAATTTGCAACGTTCGTTTGCTTTAGCATGAATTAGGCGTATGCTATTTTAGTACCGTACTTATGTGTTTAATTTATAGGTCATGAGAATCTACCATCACGTATTGCGGCAGAAGCGACTGTTTTATTTGTCTTAACCCGATTTATCGATGTACTCTGCGCAGCTGAAGCGTTGGTCATTGTGCAACTGCTCCACTTAAGTATTAGCACGTTCACGAGTGAGGTTATTGGCCATAGTTGGATGAGTTACGTTTGTACAATAAGGTCCATTACAAGGTTGAAGTATTCAAATGAAGCAACAGGGCCTTGAAATGTATTTTGCCTCAAACTTGAATGAACTTATTTTCTAGGGAATTATTATTTACAAAGGTATTAAAAAAACCGTTGGTAGTTTTAAATCGAGTTGTGTACTTGACAGCTGTTGAGTATGACGTTCACTGCCTAACAGATTTTTGAACAGGTATTTCCCGCATTCATGAATTAATATTACTGCAAACCGTAGGGCTGCGTAGAGTGTCGCAGGGATTTCCCCAAGGGGGCCCCAAATACAACAAGCACATGAAGGGGCGCCATCGGGGCGAGGGACCCCCCCCCGGGCTACCGACCCCCCCCCGAAAATCCTGCGTTCTACCAGCCCCTCGTGCCCGGGACGGGCCCCTTTCCCCCTGTGAACCCCCGAAAAAACCCCCCTTTCCCTTTTTACAAAAAAACCTTTCCCACCCATTCCGAAATGTCATTAAACAAACCCCAATAGATTTTGGTTATCTTTAAAGAGGGGGGCCCCCCCCCAAAATGCACCCGGTGGTTAACGGGGCCGTTTTCTAGATCCGGGAGGCGGGGGTTTTTTGAACCAGTTGGCCGGGGGGACTATTTTTAAAAACGGGGGGTTTTTCAGGGTTTTTTCCCCTCGTATCTAGGCTAACCCCGGGAGGGTTCCTTTACAAAAAACGACCATGCCCGCCCTTTCCCCACTACCCCCCAATTCCCCCAAAATCCTTCATCGCATACACATTAATCACCCCTTAGCCATTGTTGCTTAAACGAAACAGTGCGTCTTTAAACCCAATATGAAAAAAAAAAAAAAATATAGTTAAAATTTGGGTCAAAAACCCCCAAAAAATAAATTGACGAATTTTCAAAATTGTCAGGAAAACCGCACCCTGCGTTGAAAAGATACACGTGATTTTTTTATGAAGTCTATTCAAAAAACTTACACCCCCTTGACTATATAAATTGCTCGAGAAGATACACCCCTTTGGTTAAAATCTGTCGAGTCTAAAAAACCGTTAAATTCCTGTTAACTATTGCCCCCCCTAATTTAGTTTTAAATTTACTTTTCTTAAATTTATCCCGGGGGCGTAAATCTAAATAGCCCAAAGGTTTAAAAAGCCCTTTGCAAACGCGAACGGATTCAGAGCAAATGAGATTTTGCACCAAAAGGCGATTTTTTGCGTTTGGAAGTGTTTAGTGTAGCGAAGTTAAAACAAATTTTTAAATTTTAAAAAAAAATTTTCCCTGATTAGCAGAATGTAGCTTAAATTAAAAATTTTTTTAAAATAAATTTTTGGGTTTACCGTAAAATTTAAAATCTCAGCTGTAAGCAAAAAAAGTAAACGTATTTTTTCTCATTCCCCAATTGTTTTTTCCAAAATCAGACCACAGGGCGGCACCCCAGCCCCGGCTCGATCCCCCCCGAAAAATGTGGGGCCCCAAACGCGCCCGGGGTTGACCGGCCCCGTCACCACCCCCCCAATCCCCCCCCGTAATCTCAACCCCCCGCCCCACAAAACCCCCGCCCTTACAATATCAGAAAACCACGGCGAAAAACAGCAACAGCTATCCATACCCAACATTTTCCGTAAACCCCCCAAATCACCCAACCAAAAAACACAAAAAGGGCCCCCCAACGTTTACGCCCCGCAAAATAACAAAGGCGACGATAAAAATTTGTTTTTCCACGGCAGGGGTAACCAGAAATAAAAAAATGGCTACGATAACGAACTTTTTCCCAAAACCACAGCGGGAAACGTAGTAGGATTGGTGGGTTTGACAATCCGGCTTTACCAACACGCTGTTTGGGGCCCTTATCCGTTCCGATTTTTAACGTGCCCCCCGGGGGGGGGCCGTTGGGCCCAGCCCTCGGGTTTACATACCCCCGATCATCACACGGACCCGGGGCATGGAATGCTCCCAAGCCCCGGATGCAAACCCAACCCGGTGAGTGTCGCCCCCCCCCCCCCCCCCCCCCCCCTTCCTTGGGCTGTGATTACCCGGAGGGGTTTTGCGATCCGTTTTTGTAGAGTTTGTCGACCGAGGGAAATGTCGCCTTGGTTCGGTGATTTCGATTTCTCTGTTTTCCCTTCTCCTTTGAACAGAAAACATTTATATTTAAAATGGGTTATTTTTTTCGAAAGGGGTTTCCCCCCCAAGTACAAAGTAAAAATGTAACCCCAAAAAAAAAGGAAAAAATATTTTTTTTTTTTTGGGGCAAATTTTTTTTTTATATATTTTTTTTTTATAATTTTTTTCTTTCAAAAATTGAAACTTGAAAAGAAATCACTTTTCCCCAAAAAAATAAGGTTTGTCGGTAGGATTGTTTGAACGGGGCACCAAAGGGAAACCCTTATCAAAATTAGGAGGGTTTAATTTTTACTAAAAATGGGAACAAACAAAAATTCAAGGAATAAAGGAATAAAATAAACTTGTTTGAATTTTGAAGCATTTTGAAAGTTGAGACTGTATGTTAACTTGAAGTAAAATTTCAAAAGTGTTGTTAAAAATTGTATTTTCCAATTTGACAAAAAAAAGTGTGGAACAAAAACCCTTTTCCCAATTTCCCCGTGTCCGGTTTTGTTTTGGAATCGAATTTTTCCCCGGGTGAAATAAACGAGTTCCCCAAATATGCAGGGTCTAGTATCAACTTTGTTACCCAAAAGGGTTTCGGCGGACTTTACGGGACCCCCCCCCCCCCAAAAATTGGATCACAAAAAAATTTTTAAACCAATGAGTTTAGAATTTGGGGAACGACGTTGAATTTTTTTTACGTCGCTCAACAACAAACATCACGGGGGAATTTAGTAATTTTAACGAAGTTTTCTTTTTTCCCCAAACTGGGGCTAATTGTTTTTTTTAAGAAATATTTGTACTTGGTTAGGGTGCGATGGTACTTTAAATTAGTCTAGGGTTAAAACGACAAAAGCTTTAAAACAATTAAACCCCCTAATAGATTTACAAAAACCTACCCTCGTCGAAACTTTTTCACTTAATAGAATTTTTTAAAAAAGTACGTTTCCCAAAATTTTTAATTTTAAGTTTTTTTTTAAAAAGTTTAAAGTTTTTTTGCATGAATTAGGCTTTATGCTTTTTTGTACCGTATTTTATGTTTTTTTTTTTTAAAGGTCATGAGAACTCCCAAATAAGGGATTGGGGCGAAGGGGGCCGTTTTTTGTTTAACCCAACTTTTTTTCATTTACTCGCGCGCGGAAGCTTTTGGTCTTTGGGCAACTGCTCCATTTAAATTAGCACTTCACGCGGTTGGGTTTGGGGCCCTGGGTTGGTGAGTTACGTTTTTTACAAAAAGGTCCATTAAAAGGGTTTAAAAGTTTCAAATAAAAGAAAAGGGGCCTTAAAATGTATTTGCCTCAAATTTGAATGACTTATTTTCTGGGGAAATTTATTATTTAAAAAGTTTAAAAAACCGTTGGTTTTTAAACCGAGTTGGGTACGGACAGTTTTTTAGTATGACGTTCCTGCCTAACAGATTTTTAAACAGGTTTTCCCCGGCTTTTTTTCGTGATAAATTTTGAAAACTTTTTTACTTTTTTTACACAACGTTTTGTCAATTTACGGATCTAAATTATGTGTTCAACTTGGTTTTTTTCCCCAATATTAAAGGGGGTTTTTTTTCTTGAAATACGCAAATCCCGGTTATTATTTTTCGAAAACCAGTTTCCTCAAAAATAAAAGGGCTTTTTTTCATCTTGGTACAGTTTTTTTTTGCGAGTTGGTTTGGTTTTTTCCCAGATTGATTTTTTGGGAAAAATTTCCATAAATTCTGCAAAAATAAGGAATCAAAGGGTTTAGAATTTCTCCCATTTTTTAATTTAAATCTTTGGCCCCAAACAGATTGCGAAACCAAAATTGTGTAATTTCGTCCCGACAGTTTTTCCCAATGGAAGTAGGCTTAAAAACCCGGAATAACCAAAACATGCACGGGTCATGGGTAAAGGGCCCTACGCCCCAAAAAAGGGTTTGGCATTTCATTTTTTAAACGTTTTTTTCCCAAAAAGGGGAAAGAAATGGTAAATGCTTACCAAAAAATTTTTCGTTCTGTCACCCAAAAAAAAGCAAACATTTGGTTTGGATTGGTGTAAATTACTTTGAACATTTCAAGCTTGAAAAATTTAAAAAATCTTTTAACTCCCCCGCTTTGGGGCAAACTTTTTTTTTGGATTTTGGATTTTTTTATCATTCAAATTCAAAATGGGCCCTGCCCGAATTTTTCCATCCCGGGTACCCATAGTCAGTTTTCGCTTCCATTATTCTTTGTTTAAAAAAAAAATTCAATTTACTAAAATATAAGGTTTTTAATTATAAAAGTTTCAATTATGGGATAAAAATTCTACATTGAGTTTGGTGGGCCAAATAGTGGGGCCCAAAAAATACTGTATTCCTTGAATGAAAGAAAAATTGGAAAATGTTTGGGCCAAGAGTTTGGATCCAACAAGTGTTAGGCCTACTTTTTAATTTAAAAAATTTTGTTTTTCCCCAGGGTTTTTTAAAAAGTATGTGCTTCTCGAAAAGGGAATTTTGTGTACCGAAAAGATTTTTACTTTTTTATGTAAATTTATTTTTTTACTTTTTGACAAATTTTGGTTTTAATCCCGGTACCTAGGGAGTTCTTTTTGGGCTTTGGGAATTTAATATTTTTCCCATCCATTTATGTGCCCCTTGTTTTGGGATCTTTATAAAAACAAAATAAAATTTTCCTCTAAAGGGTTTTGGATTTTTTCCAATAGGTATTCTTTTTTTATATTTTTTTTACCTTTGGGGGGCCCTCCTAATTGTCATTCTTTTCTTTTTAAAGGCTGGGGCGATTTTCCTTTTTAACCCGTCGGAATTCCCAAAGGGTTCAGTTAATTTAAGTATTAAAAAAAAACGGATATATAAATAATACTAATTCTTAAGTCCTTAAAAATATCATTAGTAAAATTTTTTTTTCCCGAAAATACGTTTTATTTTGAAAAAGTATTATTTTTTTTTTGGCGACACACCGTAAATCGCCCTCTAGAGAAAAATCAAAGGTTTTCAATTTGCCAAAATTTTGCTTTACTATTTGTAAAAAAGTGTGAATTTTTTTTTAATAATAAGTGATTATTGATTGTGTAACGTATATTTTTTCCCTTCGTTTAAGCTTTATTTAAAAATTTGGTTTCCTTTTCGAAGAGTAAATTTTGGGAGCCAAAACCGGGGATTTTTTTAAATGGATTTTTGTGAGGGGTTTTATCCCAACATTGGGTTTCCCTTTGATCACAGGGGGGAAAACTTTTTTGGGGATGAAATGTCAAAAATTTAAACTCCTGGTAACTAATCAAATCAAAAAACCCTCGAAAAACCAGGAATTGCCAAACTAAACAATGGGCCAGTTTTGGGGGGCCCGGCCTTGGTTTTTTGAAATTTCCCAAACAAAAATTTAAACGGGTACCTGGGTAAACCCCAATGTAATATTTACTTTTTGGCCGCATGTATATCTGTGATTGTACGGGTAATGACCCGCCCCTTTAGTTTTTCCCTATTGTTTGGAAAAGTGAAACTAAGATTTTTTTTTAACCGGCCCTTGTTTTTAATGACAAAAACTAATAAAATGTGAAAAAGGGCCCTTTTTGATGCCGTGTTTAGCCGACGAAAAAAAAAATTTTAAAAGTATAAAATTGTGTATGTGTTTTTTCTCTATTTTTTAAAAAATATAAAACTAAAAAAATAAACATTGTCTCTTCGTCCGCCCTTTAATGTACTAAGCTGCCCTCGTTTCCATCCCTTTGGGGCCAAATTTTTTTT
Source organism: Brachyptera putata (assembly GCA_907164805.1). Lineage (NCBI taxonomy): Eukaryota > Metazoa > Arthropoda > Insecta > Plecoptera > Taeniopterygidae > Brachyptera > Brachyptera putata. The sequence continues at coordinate 8,519,741 of OU015472.1, forward strand.
CCATTTTTTTCCTTTTGGGTTTTGATTTTTTTTCAGGGTTTATTAAAAACATGGAATGGGATAAAAAAGAGGGTCTAAAAAAGGGGGAAAAAACAGGTTTAAATAAAATTTATAAAATAAAAAATAAAACCTTCTAGTAGATTAAAAAAAAGAAAAAAAAAAACCAGGTATTGGTTGTCCCTATGGGAAAAATTTATCTATGGTTCCCTTTCCCAAAAGGGCCTTTTAAAATTTTTTAGTAAATTTCAAATAATATTTTTGTCATTAATTTATTTTTTTGTTCCCAAATTCTTTAAAGCACAAACAAAATTTGAAAAACTTTTATTAACGTTTTGGGTTTGGAAAAAAATACCTTGAGAGATTTAATTAATTTGTTTAAATACTTTTAATGCCAAAAAGGTATTTCTGGAAATTTGGGAAATTTATTTTCCTTATTATTGTTCTTATTTCAATTTTTTGTCCACCCCCCCCGGGAATTTTTGTGAACAGTGGGCATTGTGAAATGGGAGGTGTGGATTTCATAAAAAAATTAATACAAAACCAACCTTTTGTAGTAAAGTGTCTTTTTGCGGGGGAAAGTAATTTTAGATTTTTTTAAATTTGGATTAGTTTGGGATTTTTGGTTTTTTTCTAGAAAATGGGTTTGGTTTGGGGTTTTGAAAAAACAAAAAACGTTTTAATTTTTTCATGGTCCGAAGAAAAGGGGTTTGTTTTTTTGGGTAGGGGGGTTTCCCGGGGAAGCCGAAAAACAACAGCAAGGAAAACCCGACTTAGACAGTTTCCAAAGAAAAGGGGGAAAAATTCCTTGTCTCCTGGGAGCAGCTAGCTCTAAAAACAAAATTTTTACCCGGGGGCACGGAAATTTTAAAAAGCTCGGTCAACAGCTTTTTCCAGACATCCCGTGAATCCGTTTAAATTACCCAATTTTTTCTGACCGAAACCCAACGTCGCTAAAAAAGGAGGGCAAAGAGGGCTTTTCCTTTAAATTACTTTCTCGTTTTCGCTGGCTAAATTATTGCCGTTTACAAAAATTTTGCATATGGGACACAAATGCTTTTACTTTAAAATAGGGAAAACTCATTATACACTTGCCACAAAAGAAAGGTATTTCCCAACATAACAAACCATTTATATTTTTCATAATGATTGAACTTAGTATTTTGAAAAAATTTTTTTCGACGAGAGTTACATAAAAAACAAAATTTAATTTTTTAAAATCGTTTCAAAATTCCTTCAAGTTTTTTCCAAAAATTTCAAGTTGGTACATTTTTTTTGGGTTTTGGGCCGACGCCCGTAGTCTTTTGTGGTGACATCACTGGGTGAAAAGGTTACACGTTTTGTTTTGGGGTTCAGCGGCAATGGGTCAGAAAACAGGATTTTTTTGGTTTTTTATTCGGGTGTTATGAAAAGAAACCCCCCAAAGCGCTTTGGTTTCCCGGGGACGGGTCACCCGGAATGTTTCATTTCTCGGGATATTTAATTTTTCCAAGCCAAACCACGGGAAAAAAATAACCCGGGTTTTTTAACCACACAAAAATTTCAAATTTTACTGATTCCTTTTTTTTTTTCCGAATACCTTTCCCTTTTAAATACTTCCCATCACGAAAAGAGGGGGCGCGAATTAAAGATGCTTTGACGGGGTTTGGAACTAAAAAATTGGGGGCCCTTTTTAAAAAAAAAAACCAAAAAAAAAACAAAATTTAAAAAAACCAAAAACTAAAAAAAAGAAAAAAACCAAAAAAAATAAAAAAAAAAAAAAAAAAAAAAGAAAATAAAAAAAAAATTTTAAAAATTAAAAAAATAGGGGGTTTTAGTTTATTTTTTCCCCTTTATAAACTCATTTTTGATTATAAATGGGGGGAAAATTTGGGTTTTGGGGCCAAACTATAGAAATGGGGACCCCCCGGGTTTTTTTTCCCTTTAAAAAATTTATTTAATCCCCAAATAAAGAAGGGGGCCGGGGTTGAAATTTAAAAGAAAATTTTAAAATTGGATGATTTTAAAAAAGGGATGGGGTTTTTTAGTTTTTTGGTGTTTTACAATAAAAAGTTTGTAAATGATGAAAGGGGTCGGAAAAGGTTATTTTAAAGGGGTAAAGGTAAAAAATATTTTGGATTTTAATTTTTTAAAAACGAAAAACTCATTCCCCCCCCGTCAGGGGGGGTTGAATTTTTTTCTATCCCCGGGGGGTTTTTTTTTGGAATAAAGGGGGGGCATTTTTTTGGGAATAGAAAGGAAATGGGTTTCGGGGCCTTTGAACCTTTCCCAGATTGCCCGGGAAAAGGAAAGGGGAAAAAACCACAAAAAACCCCCGTCGGGGAGGTCGACCTGGCGGGAATCGAACCCGGGTCCCGGGAAGACGGTTCGGGGTATTAAACCACTGGGCCCAAACTTTCAGTCTTTTGGCCTTTTGAGAGGGGTTTTGTAAGATGAAACCCTGGAGGGATAAAGCATTAGTTTATTATTTGAAATAAAGGGCAGGGGTGGGTTTGAGGGCGGGTTCAGCCCCGGCTTTAGACATAGGGTTGTGAGGGGAAAAATTTCAAAAAGCTTATTTTTTTTTTTTTTCCCAAAAATTATTTTTTTTGGTTTTTGGGAATGTTGTTACAGATGAAACTAAAAATTTGAATTCACTCTATACGAGTGATTATTGCGTAAAATTTTTACAAGAAAGACCCCGAAAATCGGGGCAAGGCCCAACCCACAAACAAATTTCGAGGGAATCATTAAATAAAATAAAAAAAAAACCCCAGAAACCCTTTTTTGGGGGAACAATTATACAAAACATTAATTTACTCATATATGGAACCCCCAAAAAAACCCTTTTCTCGGGGGGGGTCGGGCGGAAGCACAAAAATTTAATCCAATCGTAAAATCGAAAATTGTTCACTAATATGGCCCTATAATTAACACCAAAAATGGCTTGGGTAAAAAAAATTTTCTTACGGGGATTTTTGCTTTTTTTGGCCCAAAGCTTTATACCACAAAAAAAATTGGGATTAAACCCGGGTTTTAACGCCTTTCCCCCATTAATATTTATATTATATTAAAAGCAGGGGGGTAATTGAATCTTGGTTTTTTTTAATCCTAATTAAATATCTAGGAAATTTTAAATTGGGTATGCTTTTTCCTGACCAAATTTGATCAATTATTTTAGGGTTATCAATTTTTTAAATGTTTAAAAATTTTCCAAGTTATCAATGTAAAGTAATGTAGTCAGCATTCCCCAAAGGGAATTTTATTAAAATAGGATAGGAAATTTTTGAAATGAAACCCAAAAGGTCTGTTTGTTGGATTTTCAGTTTTAGTTCGTCCCCCGTGCTAGTCCGGGAATTTAAAACTAGACCTCGATCCTGCGGAAAAAGACGCACTTCCCCGGGACTCTCGCTAAAATCTCCCCCCGCATTGACAGGAAACCGCCTGGGTTTTAATTTCAATAAGGACTAGGTTTTTTTTAACACTAATATCCTTTAATTTTGCATTCATTTATGACTAAAAATAAAAAAAATATCGCTTAAAATGAAATTTAAAATTTTCCCTTGGGAAATTTTCCTAAATTTTAGTGCTTATTTAATAAATACGCTTTTAATTCAGCCCCCAAAAATATGGTGAAAATGTCAAAAGTAGATTTTTTTGTAGGGCTATATAGAATGGAATTGGGTCACTAAAAAAAAACAATTAATTTTGTCGTGAAAAATTTATTTAATAAAATTTAAAAATGCAAAGTATCTAGAGTAAAAGTACCTTTTAGGTCTATTACGACCCAAGAAAAAAAGAAAAAGAAAAAGGGTAGTTTAAAAGATGAAAAATAAACCCAAAAACAAAATTAAAAAATACAAAAATTTTGAATGTGTTTTTTCACAGCAAAAATATTTTAAAAATTTTAGAGGTTTTTTTTACTAGGGGGAATGTACTTTTTTAATATTGATGGAAAATAAAAAAAAATATTTAGAAAACCCCTTGAAAAAATTTTGGAAAAGGGGCCCACTTTATGGCGGAAATGTTCCCAAAATTTTGCCGCTTTATGCAAAAAAATTTTAAATTTTTAGAAAACAGGGGTGCCTAAATCAAAATATATCCATTAATAGGGATTTGGGTAAAGGGTAAAACCAAATCGATATTTCCCATTAAAAAAAAACCCCCTTTGCCTTATTTAAATTTTTACTAAAATAAGGGAAATTTAAATTTTTTTTTTGCGTTTAGTTAATTAGATGCCTGGGATTCTTTTTCCCCCAAAATAAATGGTTTCAAGCTCTGAATTTTTCAATTTAAAAGCACTATAATAAACTTGGGCAAACAAAAATGCCAAGTCCCCTACCCCGGTAAGGGGATTTACTTCCCTTTTAAAAAAGCTTCGCAATGTGGGAAAAAAACTAACCGGAATAACCCAAAACTAAAAAATTTTTTTCTATTTCCCCAAATTGTATGTTTGGATTCTTTTTTCACCGTAAAATTTGCACCCACATATTAGTAATATTGGTTTTTGAGGCTAAATATGATGATGATTAATTGTTTTTAAAACTGATGGTGTCCAATTTAAAAATTTTGGGGGCCCGGGTTTTAAATTTCTTGGGGTTTTTCGGGCTCATAATAAATTTAAAAGGGAAAGGGTTTGTTTAAAGGGGGGGATTTGAGGTTGAGTATTTACTTTTGGGGGGCCCGCTTTTTTTTTTGTCACCTATCAGTCCTATCAAATAAAAAAATTTTATGTCCCCTGTTTTATTCCCATTTATTCCAAATTTAAATTGGGTTTTCCATGGGAATTTTTTCTTTAAAAGGTCATATTTTACATTCCTTTTTTCTCCTTTTGTGTCCTATTTTTCCCCCTATTTAAAATTTAACAAAATTAGTTTGAGATATTGTCCCGGCCTCCAAAATTTGCATAAAAAAATTTGTTATTTTATGGTGGGCCAACATGTCGTTTCGTTGGGCTTTTGGGTCCAAAAAGGCAAAAAAAATACGTTTCCCCAACCTTTTAACCCAAATTTGGGGGGGGGCAGAAAAAACTTGAAGGGGTCGTTTTTGTGCATAAAATAAAATATGGGTTTTGAGATAAAGATACAAAATGCGTAAATAGCCAAAAAAAAAAATGATCGAAATTTAAAATTATTTTTCAAAGCGAAATTTATTGAACATTTTTAATTTAATTTTAAATTTTTTAATTTTTACTAGAATTTCACCCCCAAACGCTACCATCCGAGCCCCTTTTTTATGGTGGAAAAAATTTCCCAAAATACCCGTTTTTCCTCTCCCCAAATAAGTTCAAAATTTTCTTTAAAATTTGAATTTTTAGCACTTATTTGTTCTCAATAAAAAAAAAATACGAAATTTTGATTTTTGGGGTTACTAATTTTACAAATAAATTTAAATTGGTAGTTTTTAAATTTGGGTTTAATTATTTTTGGGGGGGGCCCGGAAATCAAAGGGAAAAACTCGCGAGCGAAAAGGCCCAAAAAGTTATTTTTTTAGCGTCACTTCCTCGTAGACTTTGTTGGAGCGGGCCTTCGGGCCCAAAAGCCCCCAAAATGGCGCCCAAAAACCCCCAAAACCTTTAAATGTTAAAATATTTTTTTAATCGTCTGAATTTTTTAATAAAAAATTAAAAATTATTGGGAAAAAAAATATTTGGTTATGCATCATTTTTTTCCCCGAATTAAACCAAGGGTTCCGTGAACCCGGGAAACAGTGGGCCTTTGACTTTTTTTTCCCCAGGAAATTTAATTTTGTGCGTCTTTTTTGGGTTTTTTGTTAAAATGTTTTGGGTTTTTTTATTAGTGAACGAAAACCCGTCTTAGGGAAGGGTTTTCTTGTTTTTTTTTTTATATGAAATTTTTTTTTATTCCATTTGTGGGGAATTTTTTTGGGGGGAATAAACGGACTTGATTATTAAATTTTTTTCATTTTTGTGTTTAGTTTTTATAACGTTTTTGTGGATGCAATAATTATCGAAGAATATTTTTAGGTTTGATTTTTAATTAGTGTGCGTTTTTTTTTTAGGAAAATGCGCATTTTTTCAAGTGACTTTGACCTTGAAAAAAGCCTCGGAAATTCGCGCCATTTCTTGGGAATGTACTTTTGTTTTTGTAAGGTTGATGCAAAAATTGTTTTTTGTATTTGTCTTGTATTTTTATGGGGATAGTTTTTTAAGTTGGGGGGTTTGGGGGAAAAATCTGGGGCTTCCGTAGGTTCCCCAAGGAGTTGTTCATAATTAATTATCCAAAGATTATGGGTTAGGCCTTTTACTATTTTTTATAAAATCCCTTCAATATTTTATGGTTTTTGGTGGGATAAAAAAAGGTTTTTGGGGAAACTAATAATTAACAAAACAATGAATCCCCTTTTTTATTTCCCTTTGTTTTGGGCTTTTGATTGTATGTTTTTTAAATTGGGAAATTTAAAAAAAATTGGAAATTTTAATTTTAACCTTGAAATATTGTCTTTAAAAAATTTAAAAACTTTTTTAAATTAACAAAAATTTTTTTAAATATTTTATTTTTTTTAAATTTAGGAAATTTTTTAAATTTTTCCCTTTCAGGGTTTTTTTAAAAATTTTCTTAATTAAAGGACCCAAAATTTAAAATTTTTTAAAATTTTAATTACTGAAAAACTTTTTACCCCCAGCGGAAAAACTTTTTGGGGTAAAATTTTCCTGAACAAATCTTAATTTTGAAAAAGGCCCTACGAGAGCCACGAAAGAAAAGCCGAAATGTGGTGTTGAAATTTTTTTTTCAACCCCTTTTTTAGGACCAAAATTTGGGGGGGTTTTTTTTGGGGGGGGGAATTTTTTTGGGGGGGGTTGGGGGTTTTGATCCCCCCTAATTTTTTGGGGGGGGGTTTTGGGGGGGGTTTTTTTAAGGGAAATTCTCATTCATCCCCCTCCAAAAAAAGGGGTTTTCCCCCGAAAAGAAAATTTATTTCCCCTTTCGGTTTGGCCCTTTTGGGGGCTTAAATTATTTTTACAATTTTTTTAGGAAAGAACCCCCCCCCTTTACCTTAAGGGGGGGGTAAAAAAAATAAAATTCCCCCTTCTAAATTTCCTCACAAATTGCCTTCCCCCTTTAAAAAATCTTAAAAAACCCCCCCCACAATAAAATTTTTTTTAAAAAAAATTTCCCTTTCTTAGGTTTTTTTTAGTTGGGGTTTTTCTTTCATTCCCTTTTCCCCCTTTTGGGGGTTTAAAAAATTTTTAAAATCCCTCTCCCTTCCTCCCTTCCTCCCCGCTTCCCTCTTGCCCCCCCTCTCCCCTCGGTTACCTTTTTTTCCCTTTCTAATAGCCCCCTCTTTATTAACTTCTCTCCCCCTCTCTCTCCCCTCCTCTCTCTTCTCTCTCCTCCTCTCTCCTCTCTCTCCTTCCCCCCCTCCCCCCTCCCCTCCCCTCTCTCCCCCTCTCTCTCTCTCCCCCCTTCCCCTCTCTCTCTCTTTTCTCTCTCTCTCTCTCTCTCTCTCTCCTCTCTCCCTTTATCCCTCTCTATTTTTCCCCCATCCCTTCCCCTCTCCCCTCCCCCTCTCCCCTCCCCCTTTTCTCTTTTTCCCCCTCTCTCTTTTCCCCCCCTCTCCTCTCCTCCCCTCTCTCCTCCCCTTTTCCCCTTCCCCCCCCGCCCCTCCTCCTCTCTCCCTCTCAAAAAATTTTGAAAAACCTTTTTCTTAAACCCCTTTTTTAATTGGGGTTTTTTGGGTTTTTTCCTTAAATTAAATATTAATAACCCCTTTAAATTCAAAATTTTAAAAATTTCTTTAATTCCCTTTTCCCCAAAATTTTTTCCAAAACCCCTGTTCAAATATTCCCCCTTTCAATAATCTCCTCCTTTTTTAAACTCCCTTTCCCCAAAAAACCCCCCAAAAAATTTTTCCCTTTCTCCCTAAAAAAATTTTAAAAAAATTTTAAATTTTTTTTTCCATAATTTCATTTTTCCCCCCAAAAATTAAATTTTGGGGGTTTTTAATTTTCCCTTTTTTTTTTTGCCCTTTCCTGAAATTTCTCTTCTTTTTTAATTTGGTTTTTTGGTTGTTTTTAATAGGAAAGAAAATTATTCCATTTATAAGAAAAAATTTTATGATTTTAAAATAACCAAAATTTTTTAAAAACCAAAGCCCATTGCAAATTTTAAGGGTTTTGAGTTTAAAAATTTTAATTTTTTAATTTGGGTTTTTCAGAAAGAATTTCTGATAAAAAAATCAAATTTTTTTTTATTTTTTAGTATTTTTAAAAATTTTTTTTAAGGAAAGATGTTTTTATAGGTTTTTTGGGTTTTTGTTTTTGGAAATTTTTCCTGGGTTTTAGGGGAAACCCCTTTTCAATTTTTAAAAAAGGGGGGTTTTTTGGGGGAAAAACCTTCAATTCCCCTTTCCCCCCCAAAACCAAAAAATTAGTGGCGTCCAAAAACCCCAAACCCGCAGGGGCCGGAGGATTCCCTAGCAAATTGCATGTTTTGTTTTTTCAAAATTCCCAAACCCAAAGAAAAATTAAAAAAAAATTTTATCCTTCCCCCGGTTTTAAAAAATCCCTTTATTTGGCCCGTTTGGAAATTGGGTTTTTACAAAAAGTTTAAATTTTTTTTTTGGATTTTCGCAAACAAAACCAAAACTCTTTTTTTTGGGAAAACCTTGAAAACTGGGGTATTGGGGCCTTAAAAAAAAAGGCTAAACGAACAGTGAAAAAAAAACGACATATTTTTCCAAACCCTTTTTCGTTTCACATTTTCCTTAGAAAATTTTTCTTTTTATTAAGAGTAAAAACCTACGATGAAAAAAAAGGAATTTTTTTAACAAAAATTTTTCAAGGAATTTTTCCTTTTTTTTTTTATAGGCAATTTTTAAAGTTTTTTGGGCCCCTGCAAAAGGTTTAAAAGGGAAAATTTTCAACCTTCCCCCCCAAGTTACACCAAACCAACCGTTCACCAAAAAACCCCCCGGATTTAGGGGCCCAGGGGAACATTAAAAAGTTAAAATTTTTTTTGGGCAAGCAAGGGTCCTTTCTCTCCCGAAAGGGAAATTTAAAAACCTAAAGGATTTTGGGGTTCAATGGGAACCAAAAAACCCGGAATTCCAAACTTCGTCTTGGAAAAACCCCTTTTAGCTTTTTGAAATTGGGGTTTTTTTTTCATAATTTTTGAACCCAATCGCAAGGGTTTGCAACGGCCCATTTTCAATGTTTTTTAAAACCCTTTTCCTTTTAATTGGGTAACGCAACGCCCCCCGAAACAAATTTTAAAAGGAATTTTGGGGGGGGAAGTTTCTTTTTTGAAAATTTTTTTATTTTTAGGTAAATCCCAGGGCCTTGAAAAGGAAAGTTCAAGTTTTGTTTTTGGAATTCCCCCCTTTAAAAAGTTTCCCCGCAGGGGAACCCCTTGACTTTTTTCCAAAGGTTTGGGGTTTAGCGCCACAGGGACAGGGGGCCTTTTGGGGCCTTTTAAAGAAAATTTTTTCAAGTTTGGGCCCTTCGGGTCCGTTCAAAGGCTCTATAAGAACTAGGGTTTAGACCCCCAGTTTCCAAAAAGAAAAATGTAAAAAATTTTTTTGTGTTCCAAATTAATTCACGTCTTTTATAGTTGAATTTTAGGTTCAAATTTTATGGAAAAACCCTCAACAGATTTGCATCATCGGAAAATTTTTGTTCCCCTTTTTTAATTAAGCTTGACCTTTGTTTCAAATTTCGTTTTTTTTTCCCTTTTCATTTTTTCCCCTTTTTATCATTTTTTTCCCCCAGTTCAGCTTTTCGTCCCTTTTTCGTTAAGGCCCCCAGTTTCAAAGTTACACCTTTACGTCTCCCAAAAAGTTACAAACTTTAAAGGTTTTTTCCCTCCGGTTACAGCTTTACGCTCCCCTTCTAATTTACGTCCCATAGTTAAAAGCCCCTTTTCGGTTCTCCCCGTTACAGCTTTTTATTTTTTTTAAATTTCCCCTTTTAACTTTACAACCTTTTAAAAAACTCCCTGTTCAGCCACGTTTCCCCTCGTGGATTTTTTTTCTAAAGTTACAGTTTTAAGTTTTTCCAAAAATTTTTCAGTTAGTAATTTTCCCCCCTTTTTTTTTTTTAGTTTACCTTTTCGTTTCCAATTCACTTTGTCCCAATTTACGGGGCCCCCCCCGTTAAAGTTTACTCTCCCTCGTTTCAGCTTTTCGGGCTCCCCCCCGGGACAGCTTTTGTTTCCTAGTTACAAACTTTTATCCCAGTTTAAAACTTACGTCTCCCCGTTTCAGCTTTTTTTCCCTGTTAAAACCTTTTGTCTCCCCGTTAACAGAATTTACGTTTCCCCCCCCTCGTTACAGATCCCGGGACGTTTGAGTTCCCGCTTAAAGTTCCCTGTTTCAGCTTTAAGCCCCCCTCGTTCAACTTTACTCTCCCCTTTGTTCCCCCCCGTTTCGCTTCCCTCCCGTTTTAACTTTACCTCTTCCCCCGTTTAACTGTACGTCCCCCGGGGGAAAAATTTTCCCTTTTCCCTGTAAAACCTTTAATTTTCCCTGTTACGCTTTAAAGTTTTTTCCCCCTTACAGCTTCCCCGACTCCCTCGTTACAGCTTTACGGCTTTCCTTTGTTACAGCTTTAGTCTTCCCCCGTTACAGGGTTTACCTTTTTTCCTTTTGTTTCCCGGAAAATTAAATCTCCCTTTGTTACAGCTTTATACTCCCGTTTATGGGTTTACGTCCCTCCCTTACAGCTTTATACTCCCCTGTTACCTTACTCTCCCGGGGTTTAAAGCTTTACTCCCCTCGGTTTCGTTTAACATCTCCCTTGTTAAGCTTTCCCTTTCCCCCTTTTCCCTTACGGACCCCCCTTTTCCGCTTTAAAGTCTCCCCCGTTAAAAGCTTTACGTTTTCCCCGTTCCCCGCTTCCCCTCTCCCCCGTTACAGCTTTTCGTCTCCTGTTTCAGCTTTACGTCCCCCCATTTGTAAGGCCTTTTTCGTCTCCCTTGTTACAAATTACTCCCCTCGTTAAAGTTTCTCTCCCTCGTTACACTTTACTTTTTCCTTTCGTTACAGCTTTAGGGTTTTTTCTTTTAGTTTTCCCTTCCTAGTTAAAAACTAACTTTTCAAAAAAATTTTCGGGCCCCTTAAAATTTTAATTTTTTACAGCTTTACCTCCCCCCCTCGTTACAGCCTTTTCGTTTTCCCTCGTTAAAACTTTACCCCCTCCCTTCCCGCCCCTTTCGCCCCCCTTGTTTAAAACTTTACGTCTTCCCCCCTCGTTTTCAAACTTTCGTTCCCTCGTTACAGTTTCTCCCCCTTTACGTTTCGTTTTCCCCGTTAGCTTTAACCCCCCCCCTTACAGCTTTTCTTTTTCCCCCGTTACAGCTTTTAAACTCCCTCGTTACACTTTTCGTTCCCCCTTTTCAGTTTCGTTTCCCTTACAGTTCGTCTCCCTGTTACAGCTTAGTTCCCCCTTACAGCTTTTACTCTCCCCCGTTACGCTTTACTTCCCCGGGTTTCAAGTTTAAGGGCTCCCTGTTACGCTTTACGTCTCCTTGTTACGCTTTACTCTCCCTCCCTTACAGCTTTAACCCCCCCTCGTTACAGCTTTACCCTTCCTTACCTTTTGTTCCCCCCTTCACGTCCCCCTTTTCCCCTTTTTACGGGGTTTTCCTCCCCTGTTTCAAAAAAATTCCCCCTCGTTCCCGTTTCCCTTTCCTTGTTTCAGCTTTTCTTTTCCCCTTTTAAACTTTACGTCTCCATTTTACAGCTTTTCGTCCCCCGGTTACGTTCCCTTTTCCCTCGTTAAAGCTTACGTCCTTTTTTTGTTACAGTTTGTTCCCCCCGTTCAGCTTTAACCCTTTTTTTTTTTTTAAATTCCGTCTCCTGGGTTTCAGGTTTACGTCTCCCTTGTTTCAATTTCGTCTCCCCCGTTACAGCTTACTCTTTTTTTGTTACCGCTTTAAGCCCCCCCGTTACAGCTTAAAAACCCCCCCGTTAAGCTTTTCGTCTTCCTTTGGGTTTCAGTTTTTTCTCCTCGTTAAAGCTTTTCTCTTTCCCCCTTTTTCAGTTTAGTCTCCCTTGTTACAGCTTTGTTTTTTCTACAGCTTTACGTCTTTTCCCCGGGTTTAAATTTTCTCTCCCTCTTTTCGCTTTAGTCTCCCCCCGTTACAGCTTTACGTCTCCCCGTTACAAACTTTAAGCCCTTTGTTTTAAATTGTAGGTTCCCTTAATTACAACGCTTCCTCTTAAATTTCCCCCCGTTAAGGGGTTAAACCCCCTTTTGTTGTTTTGGTCCCTTTTCTTCTAAGTTAGGCTTCCTTTTTTTAAAGTTTTACGTCTTCCCCCTTAAGCTTTCGTCTTCCCCCGTTTAAACCTTACATCCCCGTTTTGCTTTGTTCCCCCTTTCAAATTTTTGATCCCTTTTTCCCCGCCAAGTTCCCCGTTCATTTTTAGTTTCGGGGTTTTAAAAAAAAACAAAATTTACTTTCCCCCCGTTTGTTACTTTTCTTCAGTTAAAAATGTTTGTAAGTACCCCCCTAATTTACGCTTAACTCGGGGTGGCCTTTCCTTTTCAAGAAACCCCGGGAAGGTTTTTAAATCCCCCGGTTTAACTAAGAAGGGTTTCCCTTGGGGGGCAGTTTAAAGTTTTTTTCAGGGGTTTTCCCCCTTTGTTTTTGTTTCCTGCCTTTTCCCTTTCAGCTTTCGTTTGGAAGTTGGTTTGTTATTTGTTCTTACGTTTCCGTTTCCCGGAACTTTGGCCCCTGTTACGCGCGTCTTCCCTTTGTGCAAAATTTGGCTCCCCTTTCAATTCGTTCCCCCTTTTTCCTCAGTTCCCCCCGGGGGTTAAATTTCCTTCCTCTTATTTGTGTTTTCCCCCGGGGGAAACCAAAAAACCCCCGCGGCTTGGGCCCCTTTTTTAGGGGGGGTTGTTTCCCGAAAGCCAAACCCTTTCCCTTTTCCCTTTTTTTTTAAGTTTGGGTTCCCGGTTAGTTACGCCCTTTGTTCAAGCTTTTATTTCTTTTAAGTTTAAGGCCTCCGGGCCGTTTCGGGGTTCCCTCCCAAAGGCTTTTTATTTAAAGCTTCTTACTGCCCCCAAGTTAGGGGGTTTTACACCTTTCGATTTTGCTCAATCTTTCTGTTGAGGTTCATTTTTCAAATTTCGATTTCTCTAAACTCTACAAAAAGTCTTCTAAAGTTACAGTTTTCGACTCCCAAGTACGACCTTTGTGCTTCAGTCCGATTGATTTGATCAAGCACAGATTACTCTTCAGTATTTTTGGGGCCCAAGAAAATCCATAACTAGTATATCAAATTATTGAAGTGCTGATTCTAACAGTTCTGATGAAAAAAGGATGGGGTTGAAAGTGACCGGCGTCAGTTCTCACTAGTAGATATGGGTGGTCCTTCCCTTTTTTCGGGGAAAAGCAGTAATGGATTTGGGTTCGGATAATCAATGGGGTTCCCATTTGGGTGGCAGGGGAAACTTTTTTTTTCAATAAATTTGGGTTCACCCCGGCTGTTTTTTTTTGTCCTGCCTTTTGCAAAAAAACGTTCCAGTTTGGGGAATTATGATATTGACATTTGTTTGTGGGGTTTTTTTTGTCCATGAGAGTGGCAGGCTAGAAATTACCCCACTTTTCGTTTTTGCAAGAGTTGTTCTTACAATCGTTTAGTTAAATTCCCGAGTCATTGATGTTTGGACAATTCTCTTTTTGTTTTTTCCCGGGGGACCAAAGAGCTGCGATAAATATCGATTGATTGAGGGGAGGGGTTTTTTTCCGAAATGCCCGGGAAACCATATGATGCCGGGGACTTTTTTTTAGTTTTAGTTTTTTGGGGTATTATTATCGAAGTTCCTCGGTTAGCTGATGTAAGACCCAAAACCCAAGTGCAAGGGTTAAACCCCCCAAACATGCCTGCCATAAAAGAGACTAATTGTAAAAAACTAAATGATTTATTGAGTATTGCAGTCTTTTTCTTCACCTTTTTTTGCTTGTGAAAAAATACTTTCCCTAGTTGCTTTGGGATCCACCAACGCAAGCAAGACCGGTCCCTGTCACCGTGAAACCAATTTCCAATTGAAGCTGGAGTATTGGTGGCACCCAAATGCGAGCGTCACCCACAACCGATGAGAAAAAAACTACGAAAAGGTCCCGGTTTTTCGTTAACACTGTATCCCAAAAAGAAACAACTAGCTTTTGTCATATTGGGAAATCCTAAGTGCAACGGGAAAAGTAACATGAAGACCCCCAAAGTATTTCCTTCTTACACTACCGGATTTTGGGACATCCTAGATAAACGCGTTTTCCATAGTTAAAACAAAATCGGGGCCCACATGGTTCTTTTGGTTTTCCACATAAGTCAGGTCAAAACCTTGAGGCAATAGAATTTTTTCAACAAGAATTTTTGGGGGGGAAAACCCCTTTATTTTAAAAAGTTTTTAATGCCCCATTAAAGCACTATTTCTATTTGGTTAGGTAACGAAAAACCAAAATATATAGACCTCGAGGTGGGAGTGGTGAATAGGGGGAAAACCTGTTTTAATAGGAGGGGGTTTGAATCCCCCAAGATTCTTATAAATTAGAACTATCGATAATTGTCCGTAGAAAAATCTTTTGTACTGGTTGGGCTATGATTTTTGCTTACAGAAAAGTACCTAGTTTGGGTTAAGCAAAAGCAAGCCCAGACCGG